>VZTU01012193.1:315-15579 GCA_013400835.1 Zapornia atra
TCTATGTTGATGACCATTAGGTAAGATTACTTGTAAAGCTGTATCTTGTATGTCTACACAATTCATTTCTGAGGAAGATTCAAGACAAGGCTTTTTAGCAGGAGAGGAAGCAACAGAGTGATGATCAGACTGAAGATGACTTTGACATTCTTTTTGAGGGTTTCTGGATCCATTTGATGATAGAAGAGTCTCCTTGCCATCCATATGTGAATCATCTGAACTGTCTGTAAATGCTTCACAGACACAACATTCATTCTCAGCTTCTCTAACATCGAGTGATGCATGAGTTTTGGGAGTTGCTGATGTTCTAACAAGACCTTCCTTTTGACTGCCAAGAGTATTTTCAACATTGCCATTCTCCATGTCATCCACAAGCTGATCCTTCACAACCTGAGAAATATCTTTCATTAGGTGACTCTTTGTCCCTTTTTCATGATCACGTGGTACATTCTTACTATTGCCATTATTTTCTGATATTTTCTGTACTGAACTATTTAACAGTGTTTCAATGCTCAATGTATCTGTGGCTTTTGATGTCTCATTACTAACTTCTTTACTGCGCTGAATTTCATCACCTAGGTTACTTTTTCTCTTCTCCCTTGTCAAAGAAAATTTTGGTCTAATCCAAGTTTGGAGCTCATTTTTTATATAATCAAGTCCTGAAATTAAATTGCATTCTTCATAAATATCCTCATCAGTTGCTATACTGGAGTCATCATCTTCATCTTTGATACCTAGCTCTTCCTCAGTTAAGGTAAGGGTGGAACTTGAAAGCAAATCACTGTCATCGTCATCATCAGTACAAGCAGAAGTGCAGGAAACGTTAACAATCATGCTGACATTGACATCGCTCTCATCAGCTACAGATCTATTAAGATGTTTTCTAAATGATGCATTTGAATCTGGTATTTTATTTCTGTGCAGCACAATGTCTTCAGAGCAGAGAGAAAGATCCTCACTGCTGCTGAGCTCAGTAAGAGAAGCTGCTGAGTCTTCGTTGATTGAGGATGCAATATCTAGAGACAGCTGTCCAGTAAAAGACATTTTTTGAGAGCTACTTTGCAGCGTTATATCAGAGATGCTACGCTTTATCTTTTGATCTAAAGGACTTTGGATATTCTCTAAACGATTCAAAAGATCTAAAGTCCTTTTGCTGAGCTCTCCAACAGAATCACTGCTTGCACTTATGTCTCCTGAGCCATGATGACTGAAAAGATCTTCGTTGCTTTTGTATGAAGTCAGCCAGCTCTCCAAAGAGGTGCTTCGCTGAAGACCATCCCCACTTTTAAAAATACCTGAGCTGAACAAATCACCTACTAAAGACAGAGATTCTAATGAAGAACTACGAGATAAAGATGAAACCTGTCTTGTATTCTCTGTAACAGTTAATTTTCTTACAGTTTCTCCAGATTTACAGGAATTGGGATCCAGTCCTCCAGGGATACTTGCCAGAGTATGGTCACGAATAAACGCGTCTGGTTGTGACTCTCCAGGCTTATGTTCAGATTTACCAAGTATTTTATCAAAACAAAAGCCAGGAAACAAACTTCCCTCTGCATGGGTTTTTTCAATTTGTGATTGTTTCATTATCACTGGTAATTTGATCTTGGAGCCTTGAAGATAGGAGTAATCATAAAACGTAAAGACATCATGTTTTCCTTGCAATTCTTCTAGACAAACAGGATTACTCATGGTAATGCTGTCCACATTCTCATCATTTTTACTTCCACAGGATGCAGATGGTGCCAACTGGAAATTATCTGAGACACTAGCATGGTCTTCTTCATCTTGCTTTATTTTTTGTTTTATTACATCGACTATATCGTCCACTTGAGTTTCTGCATGCCCGATTTCAGGATTACTCTGAGTGCTTTCAGTATCATTTAGCAAAAAAATTTCTGAATTATTTGTAGTTTCTGTGTCACATTCACTCACTATCCCACTCTCGCTCTCAGAATGCCTGCTTATGTTTCCACTCTGATACATATAGTTATGTGTTTTTCCCAATGTAGTCCCCCCTATTAGGTCTGGCAGGGATTTGGTAGATGAAAATGACGAGTCTTTACTTAGACTTTTGTTTAAAATGTTAGACTCTGTTACACTGGAGAGTTTGGACGTTTTTTTCAAATTAGGCATGTGGTTTTTTTCTGATAATTCAATATTATGAAGACTATAGACTTGATAGACATGAGGATTTGGAGGGGAAGTAATCCTGGGACAATAAAGAGGACTTCCACGATCACTGATACTTTCATCTTCATTCACGTCATTATCACCGCGTTCTCCTGAAGCAGGTTTCGGGCTCAGATCCTCCTTCCTGAGTTCCTGATCAGGATCACTTAAGTCTTCATGAATACTGATCAGCTTATTACTTATGTCGGTTTCATCCCATTCTAGTGCATCTTCACTTGGACCATTTAGATCCATCAAACTGGGATCAATAACGTTCAGAGGCTCCTGCAGAAAAAAAGTCAAAGATTAAAAATATTTACAGCTGCACATTAAATATGCTTTCACTGAAATCACAGGAGTAAATTAATGGGAGTAAAGTGCATTTTTGGAACAATGATCACTAATAGGCTTTTAATTTTGTTACATTTTGTGCACCATTAGAATGATCCATTAAAATGAAAGATATTAAATTTTGCATGATTTCTTAGTCTTTTTAAGGTTTTTTCTTATTTGCTGTCAAAATAAAATACAGAAATTTGACTTCTTATAATACAGATTAATTGTGGCTAGTCATTTTACATGTAACAAGCTTTAGCCGTTTTGCAGAATCACATAGGAGTGAATTAGTGTATTAGTAAAAACCATGCAATTAGCTCTTGATTATGTTCCATATACCAGGATCTCTCTTAGCCTACTTAAGTTTAAAAGAGTTAATACATGAAAGGCTTATGAAGGGATTTTGGGTGTGTTTATAATACATTTTTGTGTTGTCATCCTTAAAAAAGCAAATCTAAAGCACTGAAAGTCACAAGACTTGATGAATTTTTATTAGAATTTCTGTTTATTCTTTACTTGATAATAAAGGCAATTCTAATGACCAGTAAGTAAGACTAATGAATGTTAATATCTTCAGCTGCAAGTACAATCAATCAGTCTAATCAAATACAACACGAATTTCAAATATTGTCAGTGCTGACACCTTTCTCTGGGAAAGGGCTAATAAATAATTGAGCTAAACTTAGTTTGCTTTTTTAAGACTTCTGTAACTTTCTAGTAAGATTTGCTATTATGGGCTTAGAAAACATTGTATCAATAATTTTGCCTTCTAGAAACATGTATGGGAGAGAAAGAACACCTTGACAACTTTACTCACTCAAACGTGATGTGTCAAATGGCCAATAGTGCCAACTTACCTTACACCTCTTAAAACAAGATAGAAGGGGTCCCTAGTTTTGGGTCTGGTTCTCTGAGCACAAATTAATTTCACTTTATTTTTCTATTTATTGAGAGGCATCCAGATTAGGGAAGACTTTGATTATACAATATGTCTTGAAATAGAACTATTAGCTAACGTAGAGCAGTTAGTTTCAATCATCTTAGCAGCTGAACAGTGATCTCTGTATCCAGAAAAACAAGCACTTTTTCCACAAAAACTATCAACTATGATCTCTTGCTCTCTCGAGCTTTCTTGGAGCAAGTTTTGTTTTTCAAATACAGCACCAATCACACAAAGTTACTGAAATAGGAGATAAAATGAAGCTGCAGTCCAGTGAACCATGGAATTGTAGGGGTTGGAAGGGACCCCAAGAGATCGAGTCCAACCTCCTTGCCAAAGCAGGTTCCTTAGGGTTTCTTGGGACAGTGAAGTGCAGTTGTACACAACTTAGTTACTGCCATAGATTCATCAGGACTTGGACAAGATTTATTGTGCAGGGGAAAGCACAAATCTCTGACTTTGACTTGGGAACTCCTTGGAGTAGGAACTAAAGCTGCTTATCCCTTTTGTGAGAAATCACGGGATGTTCTCCAATAGCTTAATACTTAGGGCACTGATTTTGGGAATGGGACACTTCGTAAGGCTGAGCATGAGAGACACAAACCATGCTCCCATTCTCTCAGGAGAAGCACTGCCTACATGCTGTTCTGAAAAGAAACCTGCTGCTTCTTTTCATTTTGCATAAAAGAATGAAATATTAATTGGGTCATAGATAGATGAAGACGCTTTTTATTCTGCAGCACATTGCTCAGCAGATCTGACTAGCAAGAGGCACAGATAAGTCCAAAGCCCTGCTCCAGTGTCTATATAATTATCAATACAGGTGGCACTGTTTCTGTGCAAAACAAGGCTATCCCAGTATGTCTAGCAAATCAATGGCTGAAACACTCAACTGACCTAAGGAAAAATTATTTTCTCCAAATTGGGCAGAGTAGCTACCCACAATTCAGCAGGGTGTTATGATTATCAATGTATTTGATAATCCAAATCGTCCTCCATGTAAAATAAATGTGTCCTCAGGTTTCACTGGCCTTAGTTGTAAGGTAGGTTCCTGAGTACTGCAGCTGTATTAAGATATTGCACATAATTACAAGCAGAAATATGAGTGCCAAAGAATTTTTGCCTCCTTGGTAGGTTAGGAGGCTTTGGGGATTTTGATATCCTGTCATCTCTAATACTGAAAGCTAGAGCCTCTTCCTTGATCTTCCTACCCAAAAGATTTTATGGAGTAAACTTGTTAGTCCTCTTTTTTCTTTCTTCTTCTTTTTTTCCCATGGCATGTTGGTTTCTGATAGTTTAAATGTTAAATTCCCATTAAAACACGCATTTAGCTAGACAACTACAGCTATCAGAGAAGTTCAGTACATTGCGGAGTTCAGAAATCTATATGTGGATTTGCCAGTTTGCCATGTTTTCATGATGGCTCCTGGCTGGTACAATACTGGACCCAGTTTCCCACAGCTGACCCTTAACCTACCTGCAAGTAAAAACTAGTGGAAGAGAATGACAATAATGAAATTATTTAGAAAAACCTGTTCGATTAAACAAGAAATTGGCTACACTTGCTTCTTTTCTCTGTTGCATTTTTTACAACTCTGTTGTACTTAGAATTAGGAAAACATTGCTGTGAAAAGCTTCTTAAACTGCACAATTTCACTGTTTTAAGCTTCTGCCAGCTGCAAAAAGAAATTCCCAAGGGCAGGAAATCAGCAGCAGGTTCCAAGGATTTTATGTTCCATAGAATCTGATTTTCTTTCTCAAAACCAAAACATTTGGTCCTTATTGGTCAGGAAGATAACCTTCCCCTGTAAATCAGGGCTTGGCTGCCTTGTTTGTTCTGCAAGTCAGATGGACTAAAACAATAAAAAATGTAGAGTTGTGACCTCAGCCCATTCATCTTTACTAAGTGCTCCTTACTTCAAAGCCTGTTTGTTATTCTTCAAATGCACATGCTTTTCTGAGGCCTGATACATACTCAGAAGTTGTGCAGGCAGAGCTATGATGGTAAGGAATTTTTATTTTTATTTTTTCTTCTGACTGTCACAACTATACTTCCAAAAGGTCTTACGCAGATCCAGTGATTTTACCAGCACAGCTTCCTTGGTCCAAGGGAATGACTGAATTGATATTAGTGAATTACTGCTTTTCTTACAAGCATCACTTCTCTTGAAGTACAAACTTCGATGTTATCTGCTACATTGGCAGCCCTTCCCAAATAGAGACCAAGTTTAAACTTTGAAACAAAACACTTAGCTTAAGTTGCAAACATTTTGTATTTTATTTGGCATTTTTAGCAAGGGTGGATATTGTCCCTTTTTTAAAAAAAAATTAGCAAGCTGCTCAAGCAAGAAAGAGACTTTAGACATTGAGGTAGTTGTAGGAGAGAGAGACACCATGTAGACTTGATTAAGGCTCTGAAGTGAGGTAGGTGGTGTCACTCCACTCCATGTTTGCACTGACAGCAGTAGCAAGGTAAAACCCAGGAATGTCTGAGGACTACTTTTATCATGTTGGATGTCTCCTTATCAGGCTGCTTGGTGCATAGGTAGGGTGCTGGAGGATCAGAATTATCAGGATAGCAATAGATTACTAGGTTTTGCCAGCAGAACATTTGAAATTCCCTAAACTGATCCTTTACTTGGTGTTATATAGAGATAGAACACCATTTCAGCTGGTGTCAGAGCTTAATTCTGACTGTTTGCTTTACTGGGAAAAAATGCTGATGTTTCCTCTCCTATCTTGTTTTTCATTCCAAAGAACTGTATAGCATTGCACAATGTGTCTTCACACAAAGCAGAAACACCTCCTATTGCCATTTCAAGTCAGGAAAACTTTACTCCTGCGAGAGCTGCACCACGTTTTTTAGCCTTTTTTCATTTAATGATGAATGTGGCTTTCCTACACAGTTTGCACTTACACACTCCAAAGGATGCTCTACCTAGCCTGGTTCAAGGCATCACACCTACAAACACAAATATTCAAAAAGAAAGGGGTCTGTCACAGACAGACATGTTAATCTCCACACATAAGACACACTCCAATTAAAGAGAAGATTTGAGTGTGCTATGAAGTTTCAGATTTCAGCAGGGTGAGCTCTGTATGTTCACTCTGTGTCAAAACCTGTTATAAAGGTACCATTTTGTCCACCAAAAGGCTTTTGGCTACATTGCACTGCATTTCCTGAAATTTAGAAACTTGGGTTTTGTGTGTGTATAAATACACAACACACATGAATACACGTGTGCAGGTTTGTGTGTATACAACATCTTTCTGAAAATGGGCATCTTTAAAGTAGGTCAGAGTGACTTTTAGCCCTTTTTTTTAAGGCCTTACTAAAGTCAATAATACCACTATGTCTGGAGTAGATCTTGATGGTCACACTGTTCACAGTAAAAGAAGTAAAAAAATAACAACGCATTTAACAGCAAAAAGATGCAGAGTATTATGCATATTCCTATTTTGAAAATATCGCCACTAGATAAACAATCCTAGAAGGTATTTTCTGCTGCATAAAAAATTTCTAATATAATTAAGTGCTGTGGTTTAGTCTCAGCTGGCAGCAAAGCACCACACAGCCACTTGCTCACTCCCCCCTGGACAGGATGTGGAAAGAGACTTGGAAGAGCAAAAGCAAGAAAACTCCTGGGCTGAGATAAAGACAGTTGAACAGGTAAAGCAAAAGTTGCATGCACAAGCAAGGCAAAGCAAGGAATTTATTCACCACTTCCCATGGGCAGGCAGCTGTTCAGCCATCGCCAGGAAAGCAGGCCTCCATCATGCATAACAGTTACTTGGGAAGAAAAGTATGTGGTGGTGGTTCAGCCCCAACCAGTGGCTGAGCACCACACACCATTTGCCTGCTCCCAGAGGAGAAAGAGACAGAGCCTCCACAGGTTGGGATAAGGGCAGTTTACTGACAAAATCACTGTGAGCGTAGAACAATAATGGCCATTTACACTCACACCCAGTGATAACACAGAGTACCTTACTGATTACAGAGTGCAGCTCAATACAAGGACAAAACAACCCAACAGCCCAGCCACAGTCAGACTGTTCTAGAGGCACCAAGCCCCTACTCCTCCCCAACCAGCCCCTTTTATGGGGAAGTGATGTCAGGTGGTGTGGAAAACAGCTCAGGCTAACTCAGCTCACCTGTGATGACTGCTGGGGAGGTTAACTCTGGCCTGCCTTCCTTCTCCGTCCCCCAGCTTTATATGCTGAGCCATCACATGGCACGGAATATCCCTTTGGTCAGTTTGGGTCAGCTGTCCTGGCTGTGTCCCCTCCCAACTTCTTGTGTACTCCCAGCCTACTCACTGGTGGGGTGGTGTGAGCAGCAGCAAAGGCCTTGGCTCTGTGTAACCACTGCTGAGCAGTGATGGAAACATCCCGGTGTTATCAGCACTGTGTTCAGCACAAACCCAAACCACAGCCCCATGCCAGCTCCTGTGAGGGAAACTAACTCTGTCCCAGCCAAAACCACAGCATTAAGCCAAGAATCAACTAAGTCACAGACTCAGAAGAGTGAAAAGAGGAATTCATCATCATATATTTGAAAACACTACTTCAAAGAAGTTGCCCCTTCCTAATTTGAACCCTGATCTACTTAACTGAGGACAGTATTCCCATTTCTGTGGAATAACTCATGAGCAAAGTGAAGCTGCACTTAAATGCTTGTAGGGTTGGTGTTTAATGGTTAAACACTTAATCTGCTGAAAATGTTAGTGAGAAGAAACAAGTTTATTAAGCTAAACAAAGACATTTCCTCAACCCCAAGCCTCTTTAAGAAAAAAATCTTAAAACGGCATTTTTCATTTGTTTCCTTTGCTAAAACACAGATAGTTTTATTTTTTCTGCATCAAATTTTATTAAACAATGATTCTCTGTTTCAGCTTCATTTGCATGTGCTACTCCCGTACAGATATTTTGTGTTGGTGAAACAGGCCTGTAAAGTAACCCCCTACGTACCATTATATTTTTTTAATGGAATTAACATGAAAAAAAGAGCTTTTACAATAATAAATACAAACTTTGTTCCTCCCTCCCCTGCTAGATATCCTTCAGTTGCTGTGGACAAATTATCCAAACTCAACTGCACTTTGGGGCCAGGGGAAAAAGAAAGAAAGAAAACCATCCCCCATCTCCAGGAATGTGTGCACATTCAAGGAAGACAAACATGATTTTGTCTTTTGAGAAACGCAAGCATGCCAAGTACTTCTGCTGAGGGAAATAGTCATGTGTACAGTACCCACTTCACCTCTGCTTAACTTCAGTTCATTTTATAAATGGGGCTCCCTGTACCACAGTCAACAAGAAAACTGTCCCCATTTCCCAACACTGATGTTTCAACCTGCATTAAAAGAAGGTCTGTGTTTACTTCCTGAGAAAATAAGATCCAAAACTACGGCTCATACCTTCACTTGCTTCATTTTACAATTATTATTGCCTCCCTTGATGAAATGATCTGCTCAATCCTGCACATGCAGAACTCGTGCTTTTCTGTTAGGCATTATGGATACTTGTAGGGATTGCCACAATGACACGGGCAGTTGTATGTACAGATTCCTGTACCTCATGAAGGACACTGACTTCACCTCTGCTCTCTGCAAGTCACAGATGTCACTTGCAAGGGTCTTGGTGCAGACCGGGTCATATGGGAATAACTGAGGTTCCAATATTGTTCAGGCACCTGCCTTTGTGATGATGTTTGAAGTTCTCTTTAAAGTTGCTCAGAAATAGAAGTCTAAAAGGTAGGATTGTTGTACCCAGGCTTTAAAACATAATTTTCTGATATATATATGATAGTGGTTTTGTGGGCACATCATCTAAGCAACAGAAGAAATAATTGCAATGACAATTTAAGAGCATGTCCAGTTGAAAACTATTAGTCCCTACTGGTCTCAGAAATGTTTTAAAAAGAGAATTTGGTCATTCTCTAACCACTCTGCTGTATTTAAAGGTTGCTTTGTGGTGTTAGGTAACACTCTGAGGTCAATCATGCCTACACACGGGTCCTATGAGGGTCTTCTAACCTTCTTGGTAAGCTGCCCACAGTGCCAGATGGCCAAAAGACAGACTGAAAAGCTCCAGCCCCTCCACCACACACCAGTCGGCGCAGATGAGCCAGGCTGGAACAGAAGGTGAGCTGTCTCAGCAGAAGGCCTGCAGGAACTTACTTCTATCACAAACCAAGGCAAAAGCAGAGACTCCACGTTTAGTCCCCACGCTCTGCCCAGAGTATCACTGCTAACATGCTACCCATTATTTGTTTTCCAGGCTCTATGGAAGCAGTGGCCCCCTCCTTTGCCACTATATCCTCGTATGGCTTTCTAACATCTCTGATTCTCATTTTCTGGAGAAGCCCTTTAAATGTTACTAGAGAGCAGAAGAACATCTATAACATTTTTATATTGAATCATATTGTCATCCAGATAGGTTTACAATCCCAGACCTATATTCCAAGTTGTGTATTTGGGCTTTTTTTGTTCTTTTTGTGATGAGAAAACCTGGCTACATGGCATATTTTACTGACTGTTGGTTTTGCTGCTTTGTAGTTTTCTTTTCATCTGTCAAGAGGTTACATGACAGGATTTTTTGCCCTTGAATGTCATTTCGGTCTCACCTTTACTTCAGAGGAATATATGATTTTCTTTGTGCAAGAATCCAACACAAGACCTTTATGAAGCCCTTAAAAAAACATTCCCAGCTTTACCCAAATCCAAAATGTTGCCATGCACGCCTAGTTCAGAAAAGCAAAAATCCTGGCACTCTACCTCAGATGCATGCCCATACAAGCTGCTGGGAGTTCATCCATGCCGAGTCTCCGCATTTAACCCAATCAAAGATCAGTCTTTACAGCTAAGATAAAAAAATCCACCAAACCCAGGAAATCTGTGGAACTGACCGTGTTCAAATAGTTTTAACTCTTGCTTGTCTACAGTGCAGAACTTCAGCACAGTTTTTTACTGGAGCACCATTACTGATGGCAAAACAGTTGTGTTCCGCATTCAGATGCCCGTGAACAAAGTTGTACTGGCAAACTTACAGTGGCACAATAAAATCACTGTTGTTTTGTCTTTGCTCTACTTAGGAGCCCCATGTCCTGGTTAAAAACACTTCCAATTTAGTATAATTTACACTGGAACTAGTAGTCCTTTAATGGTGGAATCTCACTTAAACCAGAACTCAGTGGACACTATGATTTGGTTTCCTAGATGCAATAACCATCTCCAGCCTACAATAGGCACACAAGGACACCTGGAATCAAACAGGTTTTAAGAGCTTTGTTTCAGCAGAAATGAATGTTTGTGAGAAAGACTAAAGAGTGAGAATCACCATAGAAACAGATAGATATAAGGTACAAAAGGATAGGACATAAGCCCTTGGGAGCTTGACCTTAGGAGAAACCTAGAAAGAAAGTTTTCTTACGCAGAGCTGAGAGAGAGAGGCTTGAATTTCTAAATAAAGATTTTTCCTGTATACCGGAACAGGAGAATTTATCTATTATTTATGAGTAACAGGATTGCATGAAGAATATCTGGTTCTATCATCAGTTTCTCCTCCTCATGAAGCAGTTGAGATACTACCAAATTTGCCTAATTTGTGTCATCAAAGAGAACTGACTCTTTTTTCACCTCTATTTAAATTTTCAACACATTTGCTTTGTAATCTCAGTTCAGGAACTTCCTGAAGTCATCGATTCACCATCTGTAAATTTGGCATATTGACTAGAGGGGAGTCAATAAGGAAGCATTGTGAAATCAAAATCTTGAAGAATGCTACGTACTATAAGTACTTTCACAGTCAGCCTACCTATGGATTTCCAAGCATAAGGTTAAACACCAATGTTGTCAATAAGTGGAAGAGGGTTCTCCTGGCGATTATTCAAAACTGCAATGGCAAGCACCTTAAGGCTCCAACAATACAACCACTCCTTGCCATTACACAGCACATAGCTAAAAAGAGCTGCTTTTCAAATGTTGCAGAATAGAAACACTGGCCTTCTCTCCAAGTGTAAAAGGGCCCTGGGCAGAGCTCTTTCACTAAGATCATCTCATCCTTGAACTTCCAGATTTTTTTTTTTTTCTTGTCTCCACCACTGGTAAGTGATGATGTTTATAGTTTTCTTTGTACATAACAGATGCCAGCACAGCCATGGAGCTGGCTGGAAAAAAAAAAAAGGATTGGAATTCTCAGCCTAATCTAGTATGTTGAATGAATCCCGTGCAATGTCTTGAGTACCTGTGTTATATGCATGTTTTGGTCTGGTCACTTGAGAAATGATTTAATGTAAGCATTCTTTGTAGAAATTCACTTAGAAGATGACAAAGTAATGGACAACTGTATCTTGTTATGGGGAGAGGTTTATATTTGCCTGCTTTAGTTTGGCTGAGTACAAAATTACAATGGGGAGTACCTCATTATTACAAACTCACTATTGCCACTGTTCAACTTTCTTCTATTACAGGAGAGTTTATTTTAAATGTTACACAGTTTAAACTTAGGCTCAGATTAGACCATAAACTGAAGATTTATGTCTATCCACAACTACTATTTTCAGTGCTGGTGAGTCACAAAAAGTCCAATGAGTACTAAGAGTTTACAAAGTGGTTTAATAACTGAGTGGCACAGGGCTATTAGTGTTAACATTATTAGGACAAATGTTATTAATGTACAACCTTAAAGTACAGAGCTTAAAGCCCTGTAGCAGCAGCTCGGTTTTGTACTGAAGCTGAATGCTTGACATGCACCTTTTGTGTAACGCTTAGAGATTTTGGAACAGTTTATGGTATTTGGTTTCACACTGAACCCATATTCCTCCCCCTTTTTAAATAAAGCATCTTTCTGCATTGTTCAGTAAACCTGCTGGATGAGCTGTGACTCCATAAAGTTTAGGAACTCATTTATTATGTTGCTAGTTCAGACGCTGCATTTATTCACACAGTGCATCTCTAAAACCTAGCTTTCATTAGAGCCGTGGGGAGGCCCAGTCTTTCTCCCTTCGCTGGAGAAGGTGAAGCTCGAGAAGATAATTAACCATGAAACAATGAGGAGGCTTGCTGGGTAAGCACTAGTGTGAAAACAGTTACTCCTCACAAAAGAGGGGAAATTAGCTGGCTGGATAGAAAAGGAAGTGTCAGACTGGAAGACTGAAAGGACTGCCAGCATAAGTAGATAGCTCTATGCATCATTAATGCAATTTTTTTAACACTTAAACTTCACTGCTTTCTAAATTTAAATGCATTTAAATGCTATGTGTTAGGGGAGATTAATATGCCATTTTAAAATAATTTCTCTTAAACTTTCCATTTTCGTGTTTCACCAGTTTTAAGTCACCCTTCCTTCATGAAAAAATCACTGCCTCTGAGTATTGTATCCTTGTTTACAAAGGCAATGTAAACAGAGCGTTCTGAAAAGATTCAGTTTGCTCATTGTATTTTACAAGCATGTTATTTTACATTAATACAGATATTTTTATGAACAGAAAGTTTGCTCTGATTTTACTGTTTCGGGGAGTAAAGACTTATGATGTGCGTTTCCTTTCAAAACTTCCTTCTACTAGAACAGTGTTCCCTGAAGCAGCCACATTTTTGGCAGAAATTCAGTTATATGCTATGCCAAAAGAAATAGAATAAACAAACACTGCTTAATGCAGCTGGCTAGGTAATTTACATATTACTGCACATCAAACACGAAGACCTGAATATGGATTAGAGCTACAACGATGACACAAATGTCTCATATGTAAGAAGAAATGAAATTCAGATCATCGCTGCTAACGATTTACATTTTGTTATTTAATGTATGTTATAGTACCTTTGACACATAAATGCATGTACATATTTAAATATTAAGTAGATGCATGCATTATATTTTCTGTATATTTTACAGAAATTTGTGCTAAAAATATCTTGAAAAACTGTTAAGTGGACACAGATTTCAAAGCTTTTTTTCTGGTGAAAGCAGACTGCCTAAACGACCACATTCGAGTCTTTGGAAACAGTGAAAAAAATCCCTCCTAAATGAAATGAAAACCCTCTAGGCATTCCGTAAAACTTCTTTCTATACACAAAAATATAGTGTAGGTAGGCCTTCAAATCTGCAAGTTCATGTGCTTTCAAAAAGCATCTGTCATTTTGAGTGAGATGAACAGTCCATTCAGCTGCGTCCATCTCCTGCAGTGGCCAGTAGGGAATGTTGATGGAAAAGTTAAAAAAAAAAAGCTCAACCACATGGAATGGTCTCAGATTTGAGAAGCCAGCCTGTGGGAACTTTCAGAATTTGAATTTAAGAAGCATTACTTGATGTCTCCTCTATTAATTTGTCTAATAACTTACTGAGCTCATGTGTGTTTTTGCTGTCCACGATATCCTGTAGGAACACATTCAGTTTTATTATGCACGGCATGAAAATATTATTCCCTTTTGATTGTTTTAAATTTCCTGCCTGATAATTTCATTGGGCACCTTTTACTTTGTGTATTAAGAAAAAAAAAGTGAAGAATTGTACCTTATTTATTTTCATGCATTTTTAAAGTTGCCTTTTATTGTATTCCTGTCTTCTTACAGCTGATGCAGCTGCTAGAACATCCTATAATATTGAAATTGAAACACTGGTTATACATATTCTTACTGAAGATCCTGAAAATACATTTCCATAATGGATGGAGGATTGGGACCCTATCGTGCAAAACAGCAGACCCTGGGAAGATGGAAATGATAGCTGTACAAGCTGGTAGAAAATATGGTTTCTTCCTCTATTTCGAAAAATTATTTTGTTTGAGAGCTCTTAAAATAGAAACTTAGCTTCAATTACACTCACATACCATTCCTGGCAGAACTGGGGTCATTAGAGAAGCAGTGCAACAAGTCATTAATTATATTCATTTTAAAAATCACAAGCTTGCGACTTTTAGGTTTTCCTTAACTCTAGTTTAAAGTTTTAAACAGTACTGGCCTGAGCCATATACTTATGATTAGTAGATATTAGGCATCTGAATGAAACAGACTGTATTCTGTAATCTGAACACAAGGCACTCCAATGAGGGTGGCTATCTGCCAAGAACTTTTAAATATCTGCCCCTACACTTGAGCGCCTAGGTAAGGAGTGAGGTCTTTTGCCCTTTAAAATTAAAACTAACCCACTTTCTCTTTTTTAATGAATTGGTTTTGCCAGTGAAATAGTGTTTGCCAGTTCTTTCAGCATCCACATGCACTGGAAACATTGATTTCTAATTTCTGAGTATTACATATTTTCCTACTAAAACTGATTATTCCTCAGAATTCACCTGAAGATTTTGCACTTTTTACAGTTCCAGTGAACGTTTCAGGAGCGGGGAATATCTTTTTATGGAAGCTGTGGAAAGTGCTTTATCCCCATTGTTTCAATCATTATTTAGTTTGTAGCATGGAAAAAAATATGACTAGATTAAGAGATAGTTGGCAGAATATATGACACCATGCTACAAAGACCTAAGCCTGTTATTGTGATGTTGACTTTTCCCATTATAAAGTTATAAAGCTCACATTTCTCAGTTTTATAGGATTGAATTCTGCTGTCTTAAAATCAGAATTTTTCTAATTACTAGCTGAATATTTATTACAAAAATGGTGGTAAGTTGATTTACTAATATTGTAGTTGTCTATAAATGCAAATAAATTACAAATGTTAGATAGGCCACCAATCAGAGTCAAATACTATGACCTGTGAGAGATATGACAGTGTTTTCATGATCATAAGTTGAATAACAGAGCCATGTGATAAACTGGCACTTCTGAGGGCCTTGCTGGCATTCTAAATTTCTTGATGGTTTGTCA
>VZTU01012193.1:15586-44771 GCA_013400835.1 Zapornia atra
TGATGGTTTGTAAATGTCAATCATTCAAAAAAATCAGATCAGCAGAGAAGTATAAACAACTTTCTACCAGCTATGAAACCAACTCCAGACCAGCACCAGTTTGAAACATAGTCACCAGTAGACATGGATGAGCAACGGAGGCTCTGTATATCCCCAGAAGGAACAATTTCCAGCTTCTCTCTGGGTACCTCAGCACCACTGACCAGCTTTGAAATTTTATGAGATATAATAAAGTGTTTAAGCAACTTCTTCAAATATACATTAATTTTTCCATATCTCTGAATTTATATATTTGAATATATTATAACTGTGGTGACCAGAAAAGGTTTAAAAAGTCCAAAGAAGGAACTCTTTTAAAATGTAACTACAATAGATGTATATACAAAACTTTGTGGCACTGTGCCAGCAGGTTTATGTAATTCTTCCCCTAATACAATAGAGCATAGTAGAGAAAAAAATTCTAAGTCTCTGTGATTTAAAGAGAAGCCTTGTCAGTCACTGAAACAAACTGCTCACAGGATACTACTAAAAACCAGTAGTACAGACACGGTATCTTATACCCAATTTGGACATTATGATTTGAGCTAATGGAACCACCAGGAACCTAGACTTGCAACACTGAGATCATGAAATTTTCTGCCTTGAATACCTGAAGTCAGTTTTTAAGCGTAGTATGAGCTGTGGCTAGTAGTTATACATGATCAAGCAACCATATTTGATTTAAAAATAATACTTGGAAACACTTGTCTTATTTATTTTGCTTTTCTAGCCTTTTTGTGTAAAACTATGATCACCCATTATGAAGCATTCCTATTCTCATACAGAAACCCGTCTTCTAAAAAAGCAAGTAAATTTCAAGTACCACACAGAAATGTTGTGTGCTTTTTCAAGGTAAAAATACAAAACAAAGGGGGATTGGAGTAATTAAGTACTGCAGCAATTGATTTTCTCAGTAAAATAACTCTTTACTTTTAATGTAATTTCATTTATCTTCCTGTACTCACACCAACTACCAAAAAGTAACTTTCACCTCTCATTACAAAGTTTGCTGGGTGCCCTGGAGAGGGCAAACAAACCAAACCTGTCTGCAGAAATAGCAAGGAGTCACAGAAGAGAAATGTGAATCTCAGAGAAGTATATTCAGTCCGGTTGAGGTACATGGTGATTGACACATGCTACTGTAGGACTGTGGTTGAACAAGTTACAAGAAATGTTCTTGTAGGTTTCATCAAGCTGGAAACTGCAATTTTGTATGTAATCAACACCATCGCTATTGGCAGGGAGTGTATGCCTGGAAAACTCAGTGCAGAGAAAAGGACTGAAAGAGCAAGAATGCTGAACGACTCTTGCTGTGCTAGGTGGCTCACCTTGTGGGGCAAAGATAACCTCCACTGGAAGAGACTCCAGAGGAAAGCTTATTGCTAGGACTGTCCATATTGAATCTGTCCTACATGTGAAGACTTTTCTTTGCAGTGCTCTCTTTTCGTTAACAGAAAAGAAAAAAGGTTACTCAGGTAACAAGGTAGAATTGGTGCTCTCAACCCTAACAGTTCAGCCTACTCCTAAATCATCTTTTGGGACTCCAGAGAGTTAGGAATATGTACCTTTATTTCCATCCTCTGTAGGGGCAGAGCTCAGGCCTCCTACGGTTTAACAGAGATTGTGAAATGGTGAAATAAGGTTGCCTTAGTCTCTGGGGTCTGTATTAACCATTAGCCTTTTCTTGCCTAATCAGTTAGTCAACTAAAAAGTCCCATAAAGTGATTAAAATTAGAGCAGCAGGTAAAAGTTTGCCTTGGTGTCAGTGAGCTCAGATGATCACCTCTGAGGGTTTGCTCTCTCAGAGGACTGGAATTTGTTCTGGTTTGGCTGGGGTTACGAGTTTGAATACACCCCTTGGGCCTCCTATCATTTTGCAAAACATAACAACATCTGCCAGAGGTGAGGGAAACAGTTGAATAATTTAGCAAATTAGTAACATCGCATGGAATATTTCACCTCTGGATTGTTGCCCTAGACTGTTAGTTATGACAGAAAGTTTTGCAGTCTCTGAGGATTGAGAAGAGACCTCTGTGGGAAGAATTAAATGTCTGATTTTCTTTTTTTTTTTCCTATTCACTCTAAAAAGCTACCACTGCAGGTGACCACTCAGGAGAGCACATATCTGAATTTTTAATTAATTTTTATGGAAGTCCACTGAGTCTGCAATTTTTGCCAACAAGAAGGATTTTACCAGCTTCAATTTTGCCAAATCATCCAGAGTTTGCACACTGCCAATGATGACTGCCATCATAACAATACCTGGCCCCGCAAGAAAATTATCAGAAATACAGGATGCCTTGAAGGAATGTGGGCCATATCTTGAATTAAATTCCAAGAAAAGTGTAAACCTATGTTCACCATCTATGTAACTAGGTATAATTATTCCACGTTGTACATCAGGCATACAGTGCAACACAGAAGCACAAAAAGACATGTATCTCAAGTATGAGGACGGCACAGCACACCACAGACACCACAATAAAAAGTCCATTCACTTAAAAACCCACACATTTTAAGGAAGCACCAAAGTGTGCTGTGCAAAGTCTTCTGTGCTGAAATACGAGTAGAACGAGATTACTGACAGAAATAAATGCAAGCAATCAAGATTGTACTGTCCCACCTATGCTACAAAGAGGTCTAATATCAAAACAAAAATTACTTGTGATAGATTAGTGAAAAAACAATTAGTAAAGATTCAAACATATGTCATTAAATAATTATTTTGTGAGGGTTAGATCATGTAATAGGTGTTCAGCACTTTACAACATGTAGCGTGCTCTCCTAAGACAATTAAGTTAATCATCACTCAGTACTTTGCTGTATTAGGCACTTCTGATAAACTTTTACATTTTATACAAGATTTTTAGCTAGATTCCACCTTAGAAAATAATGGTTTATTATAAGATTAAGGAACCACATTTTTGTTTAGTGAAGCTATCTAGCAAATAACTGAGCAATAACACATTTCTTTTTTACCTTTGAAAGCAAGATTTTTATAGTTGTTGATTATTTTTTTAAAGCTTGGAACCAGTGTCAGTCCACAGCTTGAAAAAATATTGTACCGGTAAATTAAATATAGAGAAGTGAAGGGGACACACCATGCCCAGCTTTATTAAAAACCGTTTTCTTTTCCAGAAAGCATCACAGAAAGACATAAATAGAGAAAAGTGATAAAGGTATCAGATCAGAAGCAATATAGTATTTTTAAACAACTTGTTTTTCAAAGTGCATTATACAGAATGAAACCAGGAGGAAGTCGGGAAAAAATCCTAAAGTGTTAAGCAGGCTCTATACCTCCTAAGAAACAAGCTCGTGGAAAAGAGAGAGGGTTGCTGTTTTTTTTTAAAGTGAGCTGTCTCACCATTGCAGATTTTCCCAAGTCCTTACAACTCTAATTAAAATGTGGTAATTGGTTATGTTACCTCAATTACCATGATGCATGGACATTGATGCAAAGCGACACCAATTGAATCCCTTGGGTGTTATACCCCAAGGCCATCCCATTTATTGTGGCCTTATTATTTTCAATTATGTGGCTGGATGTACAGCATACTTTCAAGCCAATACAGATGAAGGTTTTGCTGGACATACAGTGCGGTGTATACATGGAATGACTCAGGAGAACAAGTGAAATAATGTTTTTTTCTTCATGAAGCCTACTAGTGAACTTACGGATCGGACAAATTAATATTTCAGACATTTTTCAAGATAATGGAACAACTACACCACCTTAACCTAAATTGCCTTAGCTCAAAATCTCCATCTTGAAAGCATGACTAATACTGTCCCTTCAATAATTAGCCCTCTCTGTTGAATAAGAAAAGAGACTGCCTGCTCTGCAAAACAGATATGTTTCTTATTCAATGAATGAGAAGTCTGGAGAAAAAGCAGTTTCTCCAGTGTTCTAGGTTTAACCACAGCCAGCAAGTAAGCACCACACAGCCACTCTCCCACTCCCTCCTTGGTGTGATGGGGGAGAGAATTGGAAGAGAAAAAGTGAGAAAACTCCTGGGCTAAGATAGGAGTTTAACAGTTGGCAGATGTTCAGCCATCCCCAGGAAAGCAGGGCTCCATCATGTGTAAGGTCTACTTGAGAAGACAAGCGTCATCATTCCCAACATTCTCCCCCTTCCTTCTTCTTCTCCTCCCAGCTTTATATTCTGAGCATGACATCATATGCTATGGAATATCTCTTTCGTCAGTTGGGGTCAGCTGTCCTGGCTGTGTCCACTCCCAGCTCCTTGTTCACCCCCAGTCCACTGGCTGGTGGGGTGGTAGGTGTGAGAGGCAGCAAAGGCCTTGGCTCTGTGTAAGCACTGCTCAGCAGTGATGGAAACATCCCCGTGTTATCAAACCATGTTCAGCACAAATCCAAACCACAGCCCCACGCCAGCTTCTGTGAGAGAAATTGACTTTATCCCAGCCAAAACCAGCACATCCAGTCATTAAAAAGGCAGGGATACTGAATTGCAGTGTAAGAACTAAAATCCATTAGAAACCAGTTTTCTCTCTCTCAGTCACAACAGTAGAAGCGTGTTACATACTCCAGTATTGGTAAGAGTTCCAGAACAGTGATTTTCCATGGTAACCTCATTGCAGCTTTCATTACAGACATATCTGACCTGGATGGGACATCCCCAAACTGTGAACATCTGTAGCTGCTGAAATAATCCACTGAGGCTAAACCCATAACGTATACTGGGCATATCACTGGTTGAGAAAATGATTAAAAAAAAAAAAAAGAAGAAAACTATTTACATATTCCCACTTTGACTTATCCATTGTAAATTTGTGGGTGTGAGTCCGTCCCAAATCCTTTTTTAACTGTTCAGTTTTTCAAGTGGACTAGATCCTCTTAAGGAAAGCGCATAGTGAGTTAAGATTCTCCAGCTGTTGAGCAGGAATTTTAGATGGCAATTTTGGGTTTAGTTGACTAAAGATTGTTGCTACTGCTGTTGTGATTGCCAGACAGACTCCTTTTTCTTTTAAGATGATTGCCAGCAGGGTCTTGTTAGGCATACTATAAGGCATCTGTGTAATTCTGAAGCTAAAATTTAGGTGACGTGTAACATTATATCAGCAAACTATAGAATGATAAATCTGGGGAAAAAGAATTTACCACAAAAAAAACCAGATGGGGGAAATAAAAACCTCTTTTGCTAAAATAGATTAGGACTGCTTCCAGTAACAGACGAGTGTCCTACTGTTTTTTAAAAGTAATCTTTGGGGTTTTTTTCATTGTATGAATACCACATTCTTTATAGCTAGATTATTTTACTGAATCTAACTACATCTCATCCTTCTGGAGTGATTCTTATTGATAATTTCACATTCTAGACATAAGTTTTGGTTTATGAGAAAATCTTTTACTAGACTTGGTGCTTGTAGTACATGCTAATATCTTATTATTTGTAAGCCTGTGGTGCCCACTATTGCAAAAGTAGAGCAAAATTAAACACTGCTGAAAACCATCAATGAAGTCAAATGATTCAAAAGAATCCTAAAAGCCTTTTGTGGTTAATTCCAGCATACCTTTGTAATGCACTAAGTGGCCCAGATAAGTGACTGAATGTAACAAGGGGCAAAACCAGGACAAAGGAAGACCCCAGTACACAAATTAAGAAGACATTAGAAGATGTGACTCTTGTACTTATATGAGGCAATATAATCATTTGGGCTATCTTACTTACTATCAGCAAGTCAGATGCCGTGAATGAGTCAGATGCCATCAGGGTATAAAAACATCTTATTTGTTTTCATAAATTACAGTATTTTGTGGGCAACCACAAATAAAGACTTGTTACCAAGGGATACTGTTTTAGTGCCAAGACTGGCACACCATCAAATACAGAGAGATAGGGAAGCAGAAGAAACAGCCCTGGTGCCTACCCAAGAAATGACTGCACAGGAACTGAGTGAAAAGGAAGGGTAGGACATGCCAGCTCAGGACAGGGAAGACAAAGAAACCTGAATCCTGCAGTGGCCAGGGCATCTATAAATGTTGAGAATACAGATACTTTTATCAACATGAGGAACTTCTAGATTCTGACATACTTCATTGTATTGTTATAAACAAGCCTAAGATGAGAGGTTCTAAACCAAAACAAACCACAGCTGAAATCAGATAAGCATCAGGGTAGCTCTAAATTGCTGCCATTTCTCAGCAGAATGAATGATACATCCCCTGCCCAGTGAAAGTCTGCTCAGCCCAGCAAATAACTCCAGACTATCTCAGGCAAAGCAGGAACAAGGCAGCATGTACTCTGTGAAGTTCCAAGTGTTCGGACAACGAGCCAACTGCCATGCTTGTACCCTCATCCAGTCTCAACTTCTGATTGATTGCAGTCCCAAACAGAAACACAAGAGTAGCACGAAGCTCTAATTAGCTCGTAACAGTTTAAAGTAGCTACAGCTACAAACCGCAAACTGCTTCCACACAGCAACTGCCCACATGCAAAAGGAGTTAATATGATTTCACTTGAGTAACTTGGACTTCTATTCAGCACTCTCTAACCTAGCTCACAAATGCAACTTGGCTTTGCTCCAAGTTCAATAGAAGATATATATTTACTACAACAAAACAATAAGTTTTGCAGATAAAAAAGGCAGTTAATCATCTTTGTGGTACTATACCTTTTAGGGAAGCCCTGTTCAAATTCTGTCCAATCGCTCTTTGGCAGTTATAAACCAGAGCTGAGCAACCAAACAGAGTCTCTAGCAACTAAAATTCTGAGAATTTTTGTTTGTTTGGCTGCTGTCTAATGCTGAGTACATTTGTTTTTGAAGCTTCAAAGTTCAACTGTTTTGTCTACTGTTGGTCAGCTCATTAAACATTTTGTGTAGCACAAACCAACAGTTTACTGGAGCCACTGATGTAATACATTAGTATTATGACTAAAAATATTCTTAAGATGGAGCTATCACAAAAATATAACTAGCATTTCTTGAGAGAATTAAAAAGATTCACTATTTACATTTTCTTTGTTTATCAATCTTTTTTATTCCTCAGTCTCATATTCCTTCCAACCCATTCACATGGCCCGCCTATTTCACTGCTGACTTCTTATTTTGCTTCTCATTTCTTGCTCTCACAGAATCATCACAATGAAAACTTAAGAATATTAAACTCAGTTCACCTGGGCTAATTCAGCTCACCTGTGCTGACTGCTTGGGGAGGTTAATTCTGGCCTGGCAAGAACCAGGACAGTTGTCTATCTGCCACTGTTGAGGTAGTATCTGTCTTATTTCTTGACTTTCCTCTCACGTAAAAAACTCTTACCTTCATTTTCTATTCAGTTTCACTCTGGATCCTCCCTAATTCTGTTACTTCCTTTAATTTGACTCAAGTATCTCTAACATTTTTTCATTATCTTTATTTTACTTTTGATTTTTCTGTTTTACTTTTGATTCCACCTTATCAAATTCCTAACAAAGCACTACGTTGGATTTTTCTGCTCTCTAGATTCTTTTTCTAATTCCTTTGTGGATTTTTGCTAAACGTTCTTCATTTATCTTCTGCTTTTCACTAGACTCAAACAAGCCATTTCCCTTACCTGCTTCCCTTTCTCCTTTTTAGATGATAATACAGTTGCGATACCCTCAGTTCCCATCTCTGGACTGAGGGCTCAAGTAAACTCCTTTGCTCCTAATCCTGCTCTTCTGCCTGCCTTTTGAATATCTCCTTCTTAGTGTCTTGTTCCTTCCTCAAGTCCCATTTCTATCTATCTCAATACCTAATGCAAAGCAGCCAATAAAACAAACAGGCAGAAGAGCACTCCTTCTTCAGAACATTTGATAAAAGCAGGCAGACAACAGATAATTATTACTTTTGATGGTTCACTTGTCCACAGCATCCTCCTCACTAACTCCCCATTTCTTGGCCCATTTAGACTAACAGTATTTTCACTCAGGAGCTGCTAGTGTTTCTGAACAATGTTTTGTTTATCTTTATACTACACTACCATAACTGAGCAAGAGAATTACAGTTTCTGGTTTTTTTTTGTAAAGAAACTTTAACAAATAGAAGTCAAAAGTAGTGTTTCACTATTAGTCAGATAATTGCTAGCAAGCATGTAAGTGTCAAGCTTTTTTTCCCTTTTATTTCTTTGATATAAACCTAAAAATTGTCAGCTATATATGTCACTTGTTCTCAACTCTCACGGCTCTTCAGTGTATGCAACACATAGGGTTATCATTGCTGTCAGTGTAGCTGCAGTATACAGACTTTAGCATTATGATAGTAGAAAAAACATGCTGAGACAATTCACCCATTACAGTCAATGGTGTTAGAGTGGGGATTATTTTGTTCCCTCCACGGTTTATTGTTTCAATGTAGATACTGCTTTGTAATATAGTTTTATGCTGTAGAAAACCTGTCTAATTTATGCCACTTAATGGATGGTTTAAGCAAAGTGCTATTTTGCCTCTTAGGAATCATTTCCCTGAGATAAAAGCAAATTAATGCATTTTACTTATATTCAAATAACACAGAATTGTATATTAATCACATACCCATGGCATTCTATGTGAAATACACATCTACTGCTGGGATGCTAATTAAAACCAGCCTTACTTACACAGAAAATACTTTTCCTGAAATATATTTACAATCAGTGAAATATGTCTCTGGGCCCAGTTCTGTTAGGGACTGAGCAACTCAGCAATGTTTTCATTACTTGACAGGATCAGATGTGATGAGATTAAATATCCAGAAAACAGAACACATAAATTATGAGTTTCTTATTAATGAGTTTTGTCCATAGAATACAATGCTTTGTGAAAAAAATAAAGCTTCACTTGCTGGCAGTAAAGACTAGGAATGGCATCTTCAGTCAGAAGAAAACACCGAGATGAATGTGTTTGTTCTGCACCAAAAAAGATGTCTCATGAAGAGTGAAACCACATGAGATCTTTTTAAAGCAAGCATCACTCACCGAGTCTTTTTCCGATCTCTTCTCTAGCCTTGTTTGCCACTGGACAGCTTGCATGACAATGGCTTCCCACCTCCTCTCAAGGTTTACGATTATCAACTGCATGGACTGGTGATCTGCATTTAGGTTGCAGGTCTCCTGGTCATCCAGGAGGTGCTGGCATAATCGCAGCACAGAGGCTACTCCACGACGTCTCTGTTTGATCTCAGAGCATAGAGACTGCAGGACAGACAAACAACAGATGTCAGGGTGGAATACTTTGCAAATTAAAAAATTAACTATTATCTGATGTTTAATGGTGCCCAATCTCTGTCTAACATACATTTCCATACTTAGTGTCAAACCTTAGTGTTTTATTTTCAGATAAACATAGTCTTCATATTAATAGCACAAATAAGTAAAGGTACTTTCAGTCTTCTTCAAACAAATGCCATACATAGCTAACTGTCTCAATGATGTTGATAGTTTTATGGTGTAGACTGGTTTATTTTTTCCTCCCACCCCCCATTCAACTGGGATACATCTGAAATGAGTTATCCTGACAGTAATCGGCTTCAGAAACTCTTCGTGAAAAAATGGGGGATAGGGGGAGAAGGGAGGGAATTGTAGTCATGCAATGAGAATATATATATATTTAGAAAACAATACAGAAACTGTGGGTCATATGTACCCTGTCCTTAAGGAAAGAGAAAATTCAGTATAAAATTCTTTACAGATGTTTTTTGTTATCATAAAATATTTCCAGGGTAGTTCCATATTCAAGTAAACATAGGAATATACTGTGATAACTGTATCCTTCTTGAAGATGAGTAATTCACTGCATTTATTTCATCATACTGATTCCAGTGCTACCAGGAATGCAGTCTGATGTGAACTGCATGATGGGAGACAATCGCTAAGCCGTAATATTGCTGAATATTGATGGGAGCTTGGTATGTTGTTTCTACGCCAGAAACCCAAGTAACTACACTGAGAATCTCATTGAACAACAGTATAAATAATGCATCTACATGCCAAAACTAAAGAGAGATCTACCACCCGGAAGCAATTAATGGCATAGGGTGCTTTCAAGCGTGGTTTTATCCACAATCACACTCTACCTTCATTCAACATCGAATCAGGATTTTATTAACTCATAATGGGATTTAGCAGTATCTATGAAGCTGGGGTACAGAAGGCACAAACACATCTGAGGATGACTGCTTCAGCCCAGCCTCTGAGACGCTATACTTTTATAGCACTGCATGGTTCAAGTATTCAACTATTATCATAGGCCTGTGCTACTCCTGAATTTAACAGGACTGTGCTCCACACATGGGAGCTTTCCAGAGAATTTAAACTGTAACTTGACAACATCTGTTTCCCTCTGTGGGATGCCACAGATGAAAGTGTATGACCCCATGAGAAAATCCGAACTATCATCTTTTTTGAAGACCGGCTATTTGCCTTTAAGCCTCTAGTTAATCATAACAAGCAAACAAACAAACAAAAAAAAGCCACTGCATCTCTCAAAGCTGCTCACTAGCATTAACTGACAAAAAATCATGACCTGCCCTCCTGGATTTTACTAGCAAAACAATAACATTCTGTAGAAATTGAATTAAAGTTCCAGATTTTCGTATCATTCTTTCCTTTAAAATTGAACTTTATACTTCAAAATGTTGTACCTCAAGTGACTATTTTGCTGCTGGAAGTACGTTCTTGATCAATAACACCAAGCGAAAAGTATGAAGCAAAATATCTGAAAATATATATGTTTTATTTGCCTACAGATAGCGTGTAAATGATTTTTTTTTGTTCAAAGCCTTCAACAGAAATGATGATTAAACCCACAAACATAGCTGAATTACTAATCTACTTTCACTGGCACAATTGGGCCGTTCTTGCGGTTAACAGATTGCTTATTAATCAACAAGGGTAAACAAGACAATGCAATCTCATTTAAAGCGGAAGTTTTAATGCCTAAAAGTATTTGTGTTCAAAATGTTAATCCCAATAAGGCTTCATTAGAGGATGTCTTAAAATGATTAAGTATATTTCATTGCTAAGTACACTGAGTTGTATATCAGCAGGTGGACATTTCATACAGATGTTCCACTTATTGATATAATGCATTCTATAGCTATTTAAATTACCCTAACTCTGTAATAGCTAGAATTCTATTACTTCTATAATGAGAGAACCCTGTACCTTTAATATTTCTGAATTTTAAATAAGGCGAATGACAAATTCCCAAACCACTATTTATGGCAAAATATGACCAGGAATTTTATTATTCAATTTATACCAGAGCTGCATTTTCACTTATATTTCCTGAACTTGCCCTTATTTATTTTCCTAGAGTTCATTACTACTTTCCTACATAGTTCTTGATGTAACTACGACATTTGGCACATTTCCTTTCTGATGCTGTTCATTAGCCTAATGTCACATCAGAAAAAAAACCCCACCAAACCAAACCAAAAAATCTACGTAAAGTCAGGGTTCTTATTTTGCATTGTGTAACAGCTGAGCAATTCATTATTAGGGAAGTGATGGTAAGTTATATACTGCTGCCAGTCAAATCTAGGCAGATCTGCATTAACTTCGTGGAAGGCAATGCACTGCAGAATCTGTCCTCATAACATTAACTTACCTTGATCTATCCGATTATGTAATATCTTATAAATATTGTTCATTTTTGATACAATACCATATAATATGATGAGGTAAAGAATATTTCATTCATAAGCCATTATACGGGAGTTTAAGTGAGGCCTTTACATTGTGTTATCTGAAAGCAGAGCTACAACATCCAAGTCATTTCTAATTTACATCAATTTTACACCAGCATAATAACAGTAGCTTTACTGGAGTTATTTCTGATTTACATGGCTGTGACAGTACAATTAGGCCTATGGCACTTTTGTTTCAATTTTATTACATGATATTATGGTTAATATTAACAGGAGAAGAATGAAGTGCTTATATGTAACAGCGTGTTGGAAGAGTTGGCTATAGCAACAATACTTTAAAAGCCAGAGAACTTAATCATGTAAAGACATCTTTAAACCCTATGTAACAGCACTAGCAATAATGAATCTAAGCAGTATTAGTGTCTGGTATACAGTGTCCTAAAGGGACACAATAATGGCTTATACCCTATGACATGATATCTTACAGTGTTGCGTATTCTTCCAAGTTCTGCTACTGTTAAAAAGGCACGCTTCTACAAAAACCTTTCAATATAGTAATTGTACATGCAGAGTATACTTCCAGGACCATGGTTACTTTAATTATTTGCAAGGTACATTCTACATGGTGAATTAACAGCTATAATTCATGCTTAATTTTCAAAAAAAAGGAAAATTAGTATCTCTACTGAGGCTTGGGCCTGATGGTCTACAGCTGCTACAGTAAGTGACTGGGTACTTGATGGTTGCAGAAAATTAGGAAATCATCTAGTGGTAGACTGAGAACCATCACTTATGCTCTCTTAGGCTCCTGTGTGCACAGAAGATTTGCTGAAGTGTAGATTAACAGATCAGACACTTTTAATCGTGGCTCTTCACACTACCATGTGTCTGTTGAGCAGTGGTAACTGTAAATACAATCTAAACCTTTGCAAATGTGGGAGAAACACATTCGTTTAAATCATCTGAGCAACACTTAAATTAACGTATTTGGGTCTTTTGCTGCAAGCTAAGAGCATACACAGTAACTGCAGCTGCCGTGTAGCAACTTGACTTTGTCTGAGTCCTTTGCTTCACAACAGATACCATGATAACATTGAGGTGTTATTCATTATAATGTTATTACAAGTGATATTTTCCCATACTGAGCATTCCTGTCTGTGCTGTTAGAATCTTGGAAGATTTTTCTTCCCTCTGCCTACTCCTATTTTCAGTGCTTTGAAGTTATCACCCGCATAGCTAAAAAGGCCTAGCTGAAACTACTTTCACAGCTTGTTAATTCCATGCCTTAAATCATCTGGAAAAGCCCCTGCTGAGTCGAATGACATCAAACACTCTTTCCAAGCCATGGGCTAACGGCACTATCTATGGGGATGGAACTAGCCATGATCTGAACAGAAGGTGCTCTGCATAACTGTGTGGCTCCTAAGTGAATGGCATATGAGCAGAAACACATGCACAGCTTTAGGTGGTGCCAGAGAGTGGAGAGTGTGGGAGGCATCAAAAAGTGTGAAGCTGAGGAGTATTAAGAGCCTCTCAAGCCTGGGTCCCCTTCCATCCCTCAGCCTTCCTGCAGTGGATCAATGACTGAGCTGTGGGGCACTGCCTGTTCTGCATGACTGAAGGACATGGATGGGAAGTAGGCTGTCTCACACAACATGGTAGATGAGTTGGACAATGAAGCACTGCTACATCAAAGTTCTCGAGAAGGTGTTTAATATTGATCATTTAAATGTCCTCAGGTTGTCAGCAAATTCTATAGGACTACTTGTGTTTAAAAATAGTTTAAAAGTCAGTTTAAGATTAGTTTAGCTCAATTAAATCCACATATATTTTATATGACCTGAAGTTCTTTCAATGATTTCCATCTTTCCTGCTTTCACTTTACAATTAGGGATAATAATGGTCCATGTAGAGGTGTCCAGAGCTTTGAAAATAGTTGGAAGATGACAAATGATAACTTACACAGATGAATTTTCTTTGTGCTTTCAGGTTCAGAAGAAATGCCAAGATATGCTGAGACAAATGATATTTCTAGGCTAGTGTTGAGTTTCTGCGTATCTGCAATATTGGGTGCTTTTAGGGAAACAAAAGAAGCTCGACTGCAGATAAATCTGGCACAACCAGATCCAAGAGGAAGTTTCTACTAGGCTTGGTCTGTTAAAGTCTTACCCTTTCTCTGTGTTACAGGATGTGGGTATGTGAGGGAGGGAACAATACCTTTCCTATTACATGAGTTGCTGATGGGAGACAAAATGAAGGTGGAACTGTTGTTATTTGGTACAACAGCCACATGCAGAAATTAAGGCACAAAATCTGAGAATGGAAGATACCTTTCTCACTACAGCAATCAAACAAATTCTTTAAAAAAAATGTAATTTGTCGTTTTACATCTAATTTTTGGCTACTGAAGCCATTCAGTTTTCAAACGTGCTAATGTAAAACTTTAAGAATCACAGCTAACATCACTAATGCACCAACAGAGGGAAAACAGGAAACAATATGCTTGCAAATGCTGGGTAAAATATAGTTTTCAGTGTGCTTTCTGTGAAATGGCAATGCTTGTTTAAACCTCCCTTGTCTGGTGTGATGTATTTCTGTATTTCAATCTTTACATGACACATGGTGAAACCAAGAATTTCTGTTACTGAATGAAAGAGAAACCAAATAATTCCTCAAAAAATATTAGTAAGAAAGTAATTCCTCAAAATAAAAAAGCTAAATGACAAAGATAGGAAATGAATGATGACTTGTCGTCTTTTAGAAAAATACTGCCAAACCTGTCTGCTTTTGCTGATTTCAAGGTTAAAAGAAAATGTCACCTAATATGGGAACTCTACTCAGTTGCATACTGTGGGACTTAATCTATACTGAAGCTAAATATTCTATAAGTATGCAGTGAAGTGCAAAAAACAGCAATTGAAAAATGACATGATTAAATGGCACAACATGCAATCATTTGCTCTCAATTATATCAATGTATCTTCTTCATTTCAAGGAGTCAGGCAGAAATATTGTTTTTTAAATGCCTCTATTAAATTGGGCACCAATAATAAAATAGATGAGAGTCCTAATAAGCTCATTTACGTAACATACATCACACACCACAAAACTATTCTCTCCAAACGAGTTTGTTCAGAGATTTGTCTCCTGGTTGTCACCAGTCTTGGCTATATTAAAAGATTTTAAAGGCACAAGGCTTGCAGACCATTCAGTGGAAAATCTTTGTACTTAACCCTTGAGAGATCTTTAATGCTAATTATGTGAAAAGTATTGATATAATATCTTTGCTGTCACATTTTATTACAATGACGGTCACAACAGAATCTGGGACTGACATTTTAGAAATATCATCTAATTGCAAGTCAGAAATACAGAATGACAGTTTAAAGTAGAATATGACTTCTTTCAAAACAGCAAACTGGTTCTCTTTATTTAAAAGTAATATTTAAAAGCCTTACTTTTAATAGCATTAGAACTGCTAAATCATTACGCCAACCATATCTGTATCTCACTGCTTAGCAAAGTGTTATGATATCTCTCTTGCAAGTCTGAGCACAGTTCACTAGATTTCTTGTGAACTGTGTCTGTTTCTATATGTATTAAAAATGGCAACGAACTTATAGGAAAAAATAGTTAATTTTTGTACTGGCTTCAAGAATTGATATAGGACCCTGTGTTCTATATATAATCAAATGTTTAATATTAATTCAACCATTTCACTAACATTAAAAAAGTACATGGGACTTTGTGTTTATTTTTAATTGATAATGTAAATACATTTGTTAATTGGGTAAATAAATTTATTTTAAGTAAAATACTGATTTTTAAATAGCATTATAAAAGTACTGGTGTTCTTTCCCATTTTTTTTCAGCAGTACAATACATACATCAAAACCAGTTACAATCCAGAATAGATGCTTCTGGGCTCACTCCATGAAAGCTGCTATTATATCTGTACAATGTTCTTTAATTTCTTTGTTCTATTACTTATGCTTAAGTACTGCAAAATATTTGTTTGTAAGAATATAGTTCAATGGTCTGATATTTAGCTCATATTCCCATGTAACTAGTAATATGTAATACACTTCTCTTCATAAATTAAAAAAGCTATAAAATTCCAGACATATAAAACAATATGAAGATTAAGTTACTATAAAAGAAACTATAATAGCTTACAGATTGCTTGTATCATTACTAAAGCACTGGTATCTATTACAGTGTCTCCCTGGAATAAAGAATGCACTTTTGGCAATAATCTGTTAAAAGAGTGCCCATTATTGTTAAGATGCTCCTATCTTTGTGCTAAACTAGTATGCAATTACAGAAAGGTAACTTTTAAAAATAAAAGAAAAACAGTGTTGGATGTAAATGCACCCACCCTATTGAAACACAGCGTGTCTTTTCCAAGTCTTATTCATCTTGTGTTTCTTACAAGGGATTAATTAGATTTTTCATTTTTCACACTGAAATGTTTTAGAGCTACACACTGCAAAGCTGGGGTTAACTCGGTTCCAGGGGATAAGCCAAGTGGTTCAGACAGAGGAGTCAGACATGATGGCAGGAGGACCCATTTTTCTAGTCTGGCACTGTTTGTGTTTATAAATGCCTCTGGTTCATGCCCTCCTTTCATTCAACTTGAGAAATTCTCTTTCTAGAGAAACAGATCCAACAGAGAAATATTGAAAGAAGTGGCACAGTTTGCTCAGGCTTCTTTTTTTTTGCCCCCCAGAAAAAGCTAAAATAAGAGTAGGGAAAGCATCAGATAGATAGGATAAGTATCAGTGCTTTGTTTTGTTTTCACAATGAACCCTGAAACCCTGAACTATACTACCCAATAAATTCATTTACCTATAGTGGACATTACAAACTAGATTTTTTTTATAGATCACTACACTGGGCAGAGTGTGACATGAATGTGTGTGTAAATTCAAGAGATTAAATGACTTGAGGTACAGGTGGAAAGATTAAAAAAATCTAATAAGGCATACGTTAGGCTCAACTTTACTTCCAGTTGTTGGAATTCACTTAAAAGAAATCAAGATGTTTCTCAACACACATGACACATTAGATGCCCCTGCAATTGCATAAAAACTCTTGGGTATCAAAATTTCAGCCATCTTTACCAAAGAGTTAAAACCATTACAGGTTTGCGTCCTGCCACAGAGAAATGTAATAGGCTTTGAAGAGAAAAACTTCCTGGCATGGTTGTACATCAAAACCTGTAACCCTGAGACTGAGGTTCAGATGTTACTAATATTGTACTTACTCCCTTTCTAAATCTAGATCCCCAGCAGATGGTAGACATGCATTTTTTTCTGTCCCCGTGCAATGGGCCCAGTATATTCCAAAATGTAGTGAGAATTTATCCTATTCTGAATTATAGGAAAAAACATCCCACAGTGCATTGATATTACTTTTTTATGGGAAAGCAATGAACATAAAGTAAATTAGATTAATCTTTTGGATTCTTCAGGACAGGCAGGGTGATAGGAAAAGAAAATAAACACATCTAATGAGTAAGAGGAAGAAAAAGATATTTCCTTTGGTTTTTTTCCTTGTGTCAGTGAAGCAAATTTAGCCTGGATTCAAAAACTTACAGCTTGAGCTGCTCCAGGGTAAACAGAGGAAAATATATTATGGTGCTTTCATGTGTATCTTTATATGCACAAGGACAACAAGCAGGCTTTTCTAGAAATGGTGTTTCTCATCTTCTGTCAAAAAAGCAATCTGTCCTCAGAATAGATATATCATTAAAACATAAAAACATTATTTTTATTCTTTTTCTATATCTTAATCATAAATACACACACAGACACAATTTTTTCTGGTTTCAGCTCAAGACAAAACGAAGTCCCCAACAAGAGAAGTTACTTGCAGCAGAATCAACCAGAGCCAGGCAACACTACGATGAAGTAGTTTCACTCATATCTCAGAGTTTACCTCAATATCTTCCTTGCATAAATAAGTTTTAGGCAAGTGTTCATAAGAACACGTTAAATTTTAAATTAACATTAACTTGCCTCTTGTACAAGTTAGGCTGACATGACTTTGACATGCAGAGTTTAGCCTCAGGGCTGTGAGGCTGCTAGAAACAGAGTTGAGGACAAAGGCAGGTGATGTGGTCAAGATGAATTGTGAACAGCAGTCAAAAAGCTAAAGGTTGTCAAAAGCCAAATGTCTGGATGAGGTGACTATTTGTGTATGATGGTCTTAGAAGCTCAAAGTTACTCATAGTATTGCACCTTCAAGTGCCATTCTTCCATTGCCTGGACCAGGATTGGGGTAAGAGACTGGATAGGATGCAAGCAAAGAGGGCATGAAACAGGATTTATTTCCTTCGCTAAAGCTTAGACTAGAGAACACAGTGAGGTTCCTCTTATTGTGCCCAAAATGTGAAAATGAGCATCGCTGTGATAAAGGGAAAGGTGGTGCACAACCAGCTTTCAGCAAAATGCACAGAAAATCCATCAGAGGCCAGGCCTTCAGCTTCATTCTGAGGAGAGGAAATGTAGCACTTTCCTAACAGACCAGTAAGGGAATCATCCTGCAAAGGACAGGAATCCACATACAGGGGTTTTTTTTTCCTACTGACTTTACGCAGCAGGGATAATTTAAGACACTCTGCTGTCCCTGGTAATATGTTGATAGTCTGCAAATCCTGTTCCTGACATCTCATACCTGTGATCCATAATATACCTGATAAGGATTGCAATAATACTTCAGAATGTATACTGAAGGTCTGTTCTTTTTACACTCATATTCTTACTCTTACTAAATTACAGTTTACCCTGCAAATAATTCTACTAAAATCAATGGGTGTCCTGTCAGTATGAAATTATTTTTAGGGTGAGTAAAGGTACATTCTACAATACTATTCCCTACTGGGACTATGATCTATTAACTTACATGCAAAGATGAAACTTGGGAAACCTGACCAGCACTGAAACCAAAATCAGGCAACTGTCTACTAGGTCAATGATCCAACAATTAAAGAAAAAACTCATTAGTAGGATTTAATGGCTCCAGAGTACACCATTCAATCAATAATCCACTAATATCACAGAGATTTTCACCTGGCAATGCAATGCTATGTCTCCAAAGGGGCAGTTATATACAGTCAAATAAATCGTATAATCACGTGTACTAGTACAAGGTGGACCCAAATGGGGACAGTACAGTGTGTTTTTCTTAACTCTCTTATATTTCCAGTCTACACAGTACTTATTTTTCTATATGTTATCTCTAACAACGAAAATAAAGCCTACAGGCTAATCAAAGTACCAGCCCACAGTATAAATTAGCACGGGTCCATTTTGGCTCATTTTTAGAGGAAATACTTATTTCTCTTTTTTTTGGTCATCTTTTACTTTCTTCTCATTTTCATTTTCCTTTGCCAGGTTGATAGTAACAGAAAAGAATGATTCTGGTTTTGTAGTAAATAGCTCTTCAAAGCCATACCAGAACAATAAGCATTCACATTGTCAAGGTGGATCAAAAGCAAAAAATCAATTATATCTTCAGTGATAATGACAATAATAAGTGATGGAACTGACAATGTTCTCTCAAAAGAAGCCAAGTCAGCTATTTTCACTTATACATATCTGACTCTTCAAGAGGCCATGACTGAGAGGGGAAACATAGCCCAAGGTCTGCAGATACCATTGATGAGAAAAGTTTGGGGAAGGAAGTGTAAGCAGTTTGTCACTATGAAATCGCAAATTTTACTTTGTAATGGCCACTTTTGGACAGCTTTCTCTGTAAGCCAGGGTGTCTTCTGTGTTAGTCAGCTTGAGTCAGACCTCAAGTCTTATAAGCCTACTCATGACATGAGAAAAAATGCAGACCAGCCCAGTACAGTAAGAAAGTCGGGGACAAGAGCCCCATGGTCTCCTCACCAGTTCCAGTTAACAAGGTTCAAAAAGCACACTATTGCACATTCTGGATGGCTAAGAGAGAAATTCAGGCTCAACTTTTCTGGAAAAGAAATAAGCCTGTACTTAGTGTGATAAAACCTCACAGATATTAGCAGCAAATCTTTCATAGCTGGGATTGCAGTTGTCTCAACACCTTCAAGCCCTTCAAATCTTAAAGACATTTGTGGTGATTCCTTAAATAGGGTTCAACTAAACTAATGGAGAACTTGATGCCTGAGCTAGTCATTTAGAAGTAAATAGTCTGAGGTAACGGTATGTCTTCTCTATAGCCAGATGCCTAAAACAGGACAGATTAATTATATCTCCAAAGCACTTCCCACAACCCCCACACTCCCCTCCCAATTACTATAAAAGAAGCTCAAACAAGATCTCTGCACTGAAGATATCTTAAGCTAGCTAGTTTTAATGTAACATAGCATATGTCTGTGCTGCCTGAACAGTGATCATCTTGGTATACCAGAAATAAGGGGACAGTATAAAAACAGAGCTAGAAAGGAAACAAAATCTGAATTAGTAGCCTAAAAATAGCCACTAGGGTACTGTGTCCTCCTCCAAAGGATTCAGTGTACTGCTGCACTCTGCTGAAATCTGGTTCTTCTTGTTGGTAACCTCTACCCCACACCCCAATCTCAATCTGGAAGGCCATCGCCACTGTTGAAGTAGAACTGCATGCAGAGACCTCATGATACCTCTGCAGAAGCTTTCAGCATGCCAGATCTAACCATCCCTGGTGGCTAGATCTTCTGTGTCTTTTTTCCCCCAGCAAAGGGAGCACTTGTGGGGCAAAATGGTTTAAAAGAATCAGACAGAGTTTATCATTGAGATTTCTGATTAATTAAAAACAACAGTGTAAAGAAAGCAGAGAATTCACAGTTTAAGTTAAGTTTTACAATCTAAATGGGATGATGGAATGAAAGCTGATATATCAGATGGGATATATAGTCCTAAATGGGAACTGTAAATTGTATTAGCATTGCCTTAAATAGGGAGAGCTTATTGAAACACAATCTGAAATTTCTTTCATTCTTTCATTCAAATTCAAAATTTGAGATACATTCAAAATACATTACGCATTTGAGTACTGTCTGTGTGTGTATATATATATATAGTACTGAGCACTTATATTTTGAGTACTTTAAAACCAAATTAGAATTAGAAATGATAAATTATAATTATAAACCCACACATTGTATTGGGGCCAAAAAATATGTAAAGTTGTTTTACTATAAAGAGGCAGCTTCTCATTTAAGTGACTTTGGGATTGTCTGTCATGTAAATTCAGTCTGAGTTCGCTTCAAACCATTGTAAGCGGCATCAGGCTACATTTGGCCTTGGAATCCTACCTGTTTTTCATAAGACTTAATATTGTATGCTTTCCTGTTTGTTAAAATATAATCCAAATAAAAATTTGGGTAAACATTTCTTCATCTGTGACAAGATTTAGGGCTCTGAAGTCATACTCTTTTTGAGATATTTAATAAAATTATTACACCTTTTTTTTTTTTTTAAATCATCTTGGAGGTATAAAAATTAAATCCTCCTTGACTTCTTTTGGACTTTCTATTGGAAGCTGTTTTGCATACTTTTGTTACATGCACATTGTATTTCTGTAATTCTTTGATTGCAGCTCTGCCAGGAGCATCATTCCAAAAAATTGTAAAGTATCCAGAATGCAGTAGCGAAAGCAATCCCTGGCACCTCTAGGAACAGCCAGCACTTTTCTCCAATCTCTTAGTCTCCAAATCTTTTACGCAAAGATAATGCTTTTCTTTGATTTCAGTTTGGCCATAGTTTTATATGCTCCCAAACTGACTCGTGTTTCATTTGACTGAATAATGTTTAACTGAATTGTTTATAAGATGTGCAGTGTTGACTCTTACGCAAACTTTTCAGTTAAAATTAAAAGTATCATAAGAAGAACTGATTAACTGATTATTACTAATGAAACATATATTGTTTAATCAGAAAGTTCAGTTGCTTTTGGCATTGGAGAAATAAGACATGACACTGAGAAATACTTTTTTTTTTAAGTGAAATTTCATTATCTGGTATGCTCAGTCACAAATGTAGTGGCAGATGAAAACATACACTTCTGAGTGAGTCTAGTCATTAGCAATAGTTCCAAGCACCAGGTAATTTACACTGCTTACAAGGCAAACAGAAGTGGCTATAAATACTACTAACTATGGAATTCAATAGACCACTAACTTTGAGAACTATTAAATGAGAAAACATTTCAAATACATTTTTGGTACGAATAGGCAGCCTGATTTCATTCTTTACAATTAATACCTTGACTGAAGTCAATGAGAATTACACATTTTCAGTACTGCTGAAGATCAGGCCTGTCTTCTTTAAAAGCTCAAACACAGACTTAGGAGACAGGTATGACAATATATAGAGCACATTTCTTATTGCTTCAAATATAACCAGATGAGAAAATTACATTCAACACAACACTAGTGTTGCCAAAGAACACCATTTAGCAGAAAACCTCTGCTAAAATCTTGTTCGAACAGGAAAAGCCCGTTTCCTGTTTCCAGACTTGGTTTGGAGGGGAAGGAGAACAGGATCCTTTATAAATCTTGCTACCAAAAGCAATAGAAATTTCCCCAGTTCTAAATGATTGAAAAGGGATTCTGAGATGGACAGATACTTGCAAGACCAAGCTTTCTTGAGGCGTGGGTCTGTGAGCCAAAGCAATAACAACTACCTTTTTTGATGCTGATGGGTCATTTCTCTACATTGAACACTTAAAGTCATAAGCTTTATTGCAAGTGACAGAAATATATGAATAATTATTTAGGCTCCCTTGCTGTCCTTTGGAGGGCTTTTTGCAGAGAAAACACCATGCTTTTTGAAGTCCCAGGCATATGAAGGCAAATGTGGCAGAATACTTCTACTTACAAGCCAACAAACACACAAATTCCTGGCTAGACTTTACTCGAATTAAATTTAGTAAAACTTTCATGAAAGAATGTGAATTCTTTTTATTATTGCTCCTCATTCTTTCCTGCTCCAAATCTCTCCTGACCCACAAAATTGCCATACATCATTAAGTTAGGAAATCAGTTGTGCTGATTATTAGTCTCATGACATTAGGTCCTTCAGCTGCTAGAATGATGTGTTTACCTGAGAATCTTGCATTTTATTTTAAAAGTATGTTTCTGGGTCTGGTCCTTATTGCTTCAGTGAAAAGCTAGAAAACACGAACTCCAGAGACTCAAAAGACAGAACAGAAATAAAAAGGATGAATAAATAAAACAAATGTATATTTCTAGTTATGAAGATCTCATGAATTTTAAGTCAATCTCTTGATTTTCTTAGTCCAGGTTCATTGAGTTCTTCATGTTGCAACAGAAGAAAATAGGCCAGGAGTAAGGCACTCAAGTCCCCCTCCATAGTCGGGCAACTTGGGTTCACTCTCCCCATCTTCTCAATGGAAGCCTGGGTTAGGCTACACTCAGAAGCTCACTAAATGCTGCTGTGGAACAGCCAGCAAGTGTCACTAATAGACTGAAGCAAAGTTTATACCTCTCCTTCATAACCAAATATGATAATGTTTGAGGCAACCAGAAGCACTGAAAGCTGGTGGAATGAGTAACAAAATGGCTCTGCAGGCTGGCCACATATCATGTTGCACAGAGATCACTCAGCTGAATGGATTTTACCAGAGTTCCCACAAAACCAATAAATACAGGACATTATAAGCTGAGCAATGACCTTAACTAATAATATTTTAGCGATTCTAATAGCTAAATATGGTAATAATCATGGGGAAAAAATCAGCCACACACATTCAGCAGGATTTGAACTTTGAATATAAACAAGAAACAGCAGTAAATGCAAGAAAGCAGGCTCCATCATGTATGAAAACAGAATATACTGAGAAATGACAGGGAGGCAGGGAGGGAGAGAGGCAAGAAGGCTGGAAGGTTAGACTGCCTTGTGGGTAGCACCAAAGATTAGGATCAGTACAGCTGGGTTCTACCCTAACATAGCCAGTGACTTTCTGTGAAAACCTGGAAATTTCAGTTAATCTCTGCATATTTTATTTCCCTCATTTCTAAAAATGGGATGGTAATACCTACCTTAAAGGTTTAGTGGGGCCTAGTTCATTAATGTTTGTATAGCACGTACAGTTCCTTGAATGGATAGTAGTACGGAAATGTTAGGTATTATTATTGTACAGCAATATCCCGAAAGAAAGGTAATGCAGTAGTGCATTCTTTAATAAGAAGAAAACTCAGATTAATATGGTATGATTTTTAATAAAATAAGTTAAAATAATTTCCTACTAGTAAATTTGACAAACCCTCCTCCCACCACTTTGCTGTCATCTTGGGTTCCAACTTCATGTGAACTATATATTCAATTCATCCTCCAACTGCAAAATGAAAGGAAAGCACCTGAAAAATGAAATAACTGTTTTTCCTAAGGCATAAATGTAATTTAAAACATAACATTATGGAATGAAAATCAACAGCATTGTTGGGTTTATTTTATTAAAAATGTTTCTCTGTGTACAGTGGCTATGTGTATAATCGGGATGGTGCAGCACAATAAATTTCCATTAAGAAACAATGATTCACTTACCACAGTGAAAGCAGTAATAAGGTTAAACTCTTAAGTTAAGTGGAAAGTAAGTCAAACTAAACCCCAGCAGGTTTCCTACTAGTGGCATAGCTAATGTTTTTGAAAATGTTCTAAATGTTCTTTCTCAAATATACGTATTATACATTGCAGTATTGTTAATTATATCCATTTTCTCTTTTATACACTTCCCCAGGAGATCAGTAAAGAATGGAAAACTTACTTATAGTGGATTTCAGATTTAATGACACAAAGATGGTTTAATATATAAGACAAAGTGATGTGCTCTCACCATATTTGGTAGGTAATTATTTTTTATACTCTAATGGCTACCATTTTGAAAATAATTAATGTATTATTTATGTAATTAATAGATAATCAACCAAGTAATGAAATATGTTGGTTACATCATGATGGGTGGTACTATCCTGTTTAACATCTCTAGAGTACTTAGCATGACATCATGTCATATATACATATTAAAAGATTTAATTTGAGAGATTTATGCACATTCCAAACAGTTACATTGCTATGATATTTCTGTTCATATATATTTCTATTAAAGTCTTAGCCACATATATAAAAATGTATATTTAAAAACAATTTTCTGTGGAGTTAGATTTTTAAATCCATAGTTATGCACTAACTAAATGCCACAATTTTCCACAGAAATAAAAATTATCCAGTATTTCCTATGGAAATCATGGAACTATTGCTGTGCTGTTCTGCATGTCTGTCAACAGTCCTTCATAAACACGAGCCTTGAAGTTGGCTGATAGAAAAAACAGAATCAGCATGATTTTTTTCCCCATTAGCAGAAGACCACAAATCATTAAAAATATAATATAGATGTCAGAAGAAAACTTAAAATTGGATTCAAATGGACAGTGTCGGGAACCTGAAAAAAGCCCTACCAGCTTTGTCTACATTGACACAACCTTCTTACTAACTGTCCTGAATAGAAGAGTTAAGGAATAACTAATTGGGAAGGCTGCTTCTTTTTTATGCTGTTGTTTTCTTAAATTTGTGTTTAAAAAAATATATTCAGAAGTGTTTGTAACATGCCCTTTGAGGTAAATATTTAATAAATTGTCCATTGCCTTAAGAGTTCTGTTGCCCTAGACACCTAGATGAACTAATGGAAAAGAAAAACCTCTGAAGCTCAACAATTACTTGTGATTCCGTTCTTACTCTTTGGTCAAAGATACCTGCAGAGTAGTGACCTGTAACGATGACTCAGGTGAGGTTTTATTTAGAAGTGATAGCTATGAACAGAAGAAAACCACATGGTTCTATGAAGTTTTTTTGCTAACTTAATACCCCTCTTTCCTAAACAGTCCCACTACTTTTGGGGAATGGAACAAAACATACAACCTCCACTAAGTCAGTTGCAAAGCTGAATGCTGGCCTCCAGTTTTTCCATCTGAATATAGCATTGTGACTACAATTCCTTTCCCTACTATCCATAAATCTTCAGGTGTAGGCTTAAGATGTGGCCTAGATTAATGCAAGTCTCATAGTGTGGGGGCTTTTTTCTACATATCTATTCACTACAAACTTGAATGTTTTCTCATGTACACTAAATGTATATCTCTGTAAATGTGACCTCAAATAGGCTATTCTTGATTCATATATGCAGAGAAATAGGCTATTAAACTGATGGTCCCATAACACATTAATTAATTTAACTGTTGTAGGGAGTGGAAGTCAGACTCAAGCTTTTTGTGGCAAAACTCAGCTTTACAGTGAAATAGAATGAAACGGTACTCTTGCTTTTCCCATTGCAGTGTGATTAGTCCTCTAAAGCTCTCTTTTGCAAAAAGTCTAAGGAATAAATATTATTGTAAAGATTCAATAAAATCAACATGAATGAATACATAGTACATAAATGGAGGTGCAAATATGAATATAAGATTATACATGTACATGCATTGCATTATCTTCTGTATAAAATATTTTATCCTACCATAAAGAGGAGTCTCTATGAAAACTATGATTGTTTTTTTATTACCTTAAAATATTGCAGTTGTTTCTCAGCATTCATTGTTCCTTCATTTTCTTGTCTCAGACAGGAATTGAAGATGAAAAGCTCTGTATCTCTCAGCCACCCTTTCAGCTCTTTGATCCTGACCTCCAGTTGCCTTACCAGGCTGCCGCTTTCAGGCGAGAGCAGGTCACGTGGACCTAACCCACTGTGCCCTACCATTGTGTCTTGGATCTTCTCTCCTAGGGTTTTCTAATGCATCAGATAAAGAAAACATAGATTAGTCTTATGTACCAAAACATATACAGGTTAATGTGCAACAAGAAGCATCTGTTAGATGACTAGAGATGTGGGGGCTTTAATAATTACTACTAATATCAATCAATATCATTCTTTGTTTCCTTGTTTCAATCAATTTCAGTTTTGTATCCTTGTTTCTCACTTATGCTGTTCTCTCTGGGTCACTGGCTTTGCTGGAAGCATGATAAATCAATGTTTATTAAGAGCAACTACAAACAGAGGAGACAAAATCATACATAACTTTTTGAGGTAGTTACTCTACAGAATTCGTCTGTAGCTTTAGATGCTTATGACCATGAGAGTTACTGGTTTCTAGGCAGCAACAGAAAAGATGACAAGCACTGAGTTCACTAAACTCTTATCCAAGGTACTGTCTTAAGTTTATGGTGAAACACCAAAATACTAAAATATTTTTTGAGGTATGAATTGTCAGGTGAGGTTGTACACAGAAGCAGTCAGGTCACAAAACAGCTGGTTTCCTTTCAGAAGTGGATGAACTCATTCACATGCCAATAAGCTAGAAATTGCAAAGCCTCAATGTTCCTGAACATCAGGGCAATTATTTAGGCAACTAAATTTGGATTTAAGTTCTCCGTGTTAAGCATCCACTTTAAAAATAATGGACCAGAATAAACATTCACCTCTGATCGCTAATGAAACTAATTTACTACAGCTTTTCAAAGTAGTATTTCTAATAAAAGAACCACTGAATAACATTTTGATAGTGGACGCTGTGAGCATAATGAATATTCTGAAGAGGCCAGGGATAGAAAGTTACCTTCCTTTTCATTATTTTGAAAGGCAATCCTTTAACATCACAAGGGAGATATGCTGTTGCCTGCTTCTTCTATGGCAAGCAGTATTTTATCTGACCTATAAGAGGCTGTCAGGCTGACACTTATTATAAGCACTAGATCTGTGTTACTGATTGTGGAATATTGAATATACATTGACAATCACATCCAATAACCTTTTAAACTGATAATTAGCAGTGGTTAATTGTTGTAACATGAAGTCACAGTTTTAGGTGACCCAGTATGGCTGTTTGTTGAAAATACAGGCTTTAGAAAGTTACTGGAAAATAATGTGTAACAATGAAGTTAGCTTCCAAAAATAAGCATTGAAACACAGATAAAATTAGATTAACAGACATTAATCTGCTGCGTGGCATTCTGTAAGATCATAACTGAAAAAACACGCTTTCTTGGCAACACCCTTCTATTTTCATGGTGCAAATATTGATAATTTGAAGACCCTCAGTGGAATCCAGCACTAGCTATTGTTTTTATGCTGTAACAAAAGTAGCAGCAGGAGGTGAAATCAATGCCCTTGGAGGGTAGGGTCACAAAAAAGAATTTATTGCCACTTTTTTGTTCTGGAACAGTTTGCAATCATAAATTCTTCATAAACAGAATACTTCAGAGAATGGTCCGTCTTCATAAATATACGACAGAGGACATCAATTTCATTTAATTCACAATTTGTGTCAGCACAGCAGATGCCAATGCCTGCCTTGATAGGGTTGTTTAATATGCAATTGAGACAGAGTAATATTCAGCACAGGGGACAAAATTTCACAGATTAAACTGTACGCACCACTGACATTTCATTCTAATGTATTTCCATTCCACACTGTTCACCTTAGATGAAAGTAATATTAAAAACCATATCCCTCTATTTTACCATTGTTAGAAGTTAAAATCCTTGTCTTTATTTTTTTTTCATGCCAATTAAAACATAATCATGCCAATTAAAACAGTATGCCTAGTGCTGTTAGTTTCTGCAGCGGATTTTATTAAATTAAACAAAACTCTGTCAAACTCTGCTTATTACTCATGAAATTGCGTTTAGCAGGAAAATCATAATAGTTATATTTCATTTTTTCTGTGAACACTGAAATTAATGCCAAAACTTAATCCAAAGGTATATTGTGATTTATCATACCAAGAAGTGGAGGGCTTCAAATTTTTTAAGGACATAGTTTTTTCTAGATTTTTAGAATATGATTAATTACTTATTTTGGAGTTTTATATCCTATCAGCTCTAATCAGTACCACTGAATTAACCTGATTAAATACATTGAAAATCATAAATGTAAAGGCTTACAAATGAAATTATTTTAAAAATACAAGTTGTGATGATTAGATGTAGAACAGGTTAATAAGCCCCATTTCTATGAGTAAATTTATTAACGTTCAAGTAGTTTCAAAATGCTTGTGGTGATGCTGCATCTTAAAATTAAAAAGTAATATGCTCACTTGTTGTAAGGCAACTTTTAACATTTTCTGATAGTTTGTGTATTTAGAAAACCAAGCGATTAGAAACAACTGTGCTGAATGAAAAAAGCCCCATCCTCTGTAAAATGGCTATTGCATTACCAGATAAGCTAAAGTGACACATGTCAGTATATAAAATGCTGCTGGCAGGTTGCATGTACAGCTTACTTGTAAAATATTAGAAATGTTTTTTAAACTAAGATAAAAGCATGCAAAATTATGCAATGTAACTGTATTGCTAATATCACACATCTATAATTAATCATTTAAAGTAATTTATAAATTTATCTTACCCTTGATTTGAAGTGAAGGCAATTAAGGAGAGAAGTGGATGGAAAAATATATAGTTTGACCTCTCTCTCTCTCTCAGCTGTTTTACAACAATAGGACAATAGTGTCTCCTGCACTGTGCCATCACTAGTCTCTGGGTAACAGAATCACTATATTGCTT
>VZTU01012193.1:44803-79227 GCA_013400835.1 Zapornia atra
CAGCCCATCATAGCGTGAAATGAATTACATGAAACTTGTTGGGCTTTTGTCAAAGTGAGCTGAATACAGCAGCATGAAACATATCCTGGCTGTATTCTTAGCTTCAGGTATTCAGATTTGTACTGAATCTGCATATTTGTTTTTGAGCTATCAGTGTGACCTGAAATATGCAGTGACAACCCCACTTTTCATCTTAAGGGTATAGTAAATAGTTAAACAGTAGATGTCTCTAACATGTACCTTCAGAATAAATTCTATTAACATTCACTCAAGCATGACAGTCAGTGTATATCAGATATACTGCATTATAGTTGACTTGGTGCATACCCGTAATACATGGCATAATTTACTTACATTTTTTATGTATTAAAGAACTAAAATTATTAAAGTCAGACAGGAGACAAGCATGGAATAAAAAAAAAATCAACAGAAGAGGAAAATACTATGGAGTTTTTATAATAGCATGAGTAGCTTGTTTGAAATGTACGTGGTGAATTGAAAGAGAGAGATATTTGTGCCTCAAATTAGAAATCAGACAGACAGCGTACTTCAACACACAAAAATGTACACATAACCCACAAACAGTAATAAAAATGCAAATACCCCAAGCAGTTCCCATTTTTCATTAATTGAATCCACTTTTTCAAGGAGATCATTTGGTAGTAAAACACCACTTTTCTTCAGAGCTTCAACCTTACTGAGCAGTTCCATCTTTTTCGGGTGCCTGATTGACATTTCTACATTGTATCTCTAAAATGAAAAGAAATAGATAATATTAGCTATTGTAAAGCATTTTCTCTATAAAAAATTAAACTTTAATTCTATGTGCCCAGTTATGATCATGCTCACTATGCGTTTTTTAAATTATTTTTTTGAAGCACACAAGCCTCTCATGACATATCATAAGAAATTTAGGTACCAAACACGTAGCCTTCTGGGTGACGTATCTACACAGGTAATTAGCAACTGATTACGTATATATTCACTCACTCTATTAGTTTTTTTCAGTAATATTCACTAACGGTCTCTCCTCTGAAGCTTGATCTGCCTTTGTCTCATTCACATCAGTTGTCCCTTATTTTTCAAATATGCTACTTCAGCAAGTAACACCGAGGTTCTCCATTGGAAAAGCAAAACCAAAAAAAACCCCCAAACAGCAACAACAAGAAGGAAATAATTTCCTAATTAAGTTTCCTATACTGTGTATTTCTTCTCTCTCTCATTGTGGATTCTGTCTCATATATGGGCCTGAAATGCTATTATGTGTGAAAACGTGAGAGTTTCACCTCAGAAAAACAATTAGACATAACCTCTTTACAGCACAATACCAGTAACTTGATTTTTATTGCATCAACCAACAGGAGCAGTAAAACGGCACACAAACGAGAATAGCCACTATGCTCATACAGTCCAATAGTCCTTTCAAGCTGAAACTACCTTTCCTTTCCTGCACTGTTTTTTACTGTTTAAAAAAAAAAAAAAAAAGACAGAGAAACCAGGAATAAAAACAGAAGCTTCTTTCAAAATTACTTTAATGTGATTTTCTAAATATTTCAGCTGTATATTGCTTATATATTCTATAAAAATGCATTCTAATCTGCAGAAACTGGCAGAGTGATCTCTTTAAACATGCATTCTCTGAAAATCTGAATTACATACTAAATGTAATAGTTACTATAGTGATTAATTATGTTTTAGTAGCTGGTGCAGTAAATGAAAAAATAAAAATAAACGGGCATCCACTGATATACATACCCTACATATAGTTAACTAACTCCCTCTCCCACTGACGTATAAAACCCTCACAGAAACAGAACTTCTGATACGGCCAAAATTGCACTTTTTAGTGAGAGAGTTCAGCACATATTCTTACAAAGGTATTTAGAAGACATACATCAATTACGCGTAGCTATTAGCAAATTTCATCCTAAACATTAAGCTTTCTTTGCTTTAAATTCAGCCCGGAAAAACGCTATAGCAGCTCATGCTGAAAATGTTAATAACTGCACTAAGTATAAAAAATTAAACTAGAACAAGGAATGTTTAAAACATGGGTGCCTTTGCCAGATCCAAGAACATGCTCTGTAGGAAAACAAAGCAAAAATACAATTGGAGACAGTTTAAAGAAAATAATAAAGGTGTGAAATCACTGTTTCAGCTAACAGGTCCTCAGCATTTCCATGCATATGTTTGCATATTGTTAGTTTCATATTTTAATCTCTCATTTACACAACACATGCACATCATTTGTATTATGTAAACTTCAGCAAATATTAGTCATTTGTGGATCATAGAGCAAATGTTTTAAATGAGGTGATTTAAACCATTTCTCATTATTAATGAACACTGATCAGGTGTCTGCGTATCCAAAATTACATGAATATGCATAGTAAAAAACAAGGAATTGTTTACAAAGAACTTGCCTTTTGATACTTGCTGCACTGTGGCTAAGGTTTTAGAAACGTATGACAGTAGGCATCAACCAGGTTTGGCACAAGGGAACTGGATCCACCAAGAGGCAGCACCATTTTATTGGACTAAAATGTTCAACAAGTATGCTGCTTGGTCCTGCATTATGGCCTTTTCAGCTAGAACGGTTACGGGAGGAGATTACAATCTTCTTTATGTAATCTGATTTCTATTTAAAGATGATATAGCTGAAAAGGATTTGCATAATTATTTCCATAAGTACATGTAATATCAAGGGGAATCCAGAGTCCAATTTGCTAGGCACTGAAATCCAGTTCGTGCGACTCCCTTTCTTTTGTCAAGTGAATTAATAGACTGAGGGAGTCCTCTAGCTGTGTGACACTGGTGCAGGCACAGCTCGTTACTGCTCATCCCCTGTTCTAGGCTGGCGGTTGCTGTTGCCTGGTCTGGGGACTGGTGTGTTCCTGGACGGGGCAGGACTGATGAAGAAATAAAATACATTGCATGTTTCATAACTACAATGCTCTTGTTAACACAGAAGGAGAAGACGTTTCATTTAATTTCGGACTAGATAAAATAATTCACTGCAGCATAATCCAAATAGTGTGACAGATGTTATAAAAGGTTATTACATTAAAAAATAAATAAGCTAGATTTTATGTACGAGATCTGTCTTTGTCACCGTGTAGCCTACTGTATAAACAAGCACGATGAAAGTGCTGATTGATAGAAAACGCATTATACTGTAACTGTAAAAGATGAAAGAATTCAGATCATTATTAGATGTATTGGTATGTGACTCAGAGTCCGTATTGTTTCACTCCTGGATATTTAACATGCAGTGTGTATTTTAAGTTAAGGGAAGAGCTTAATGTACAGGAGGTGCAGCTTAAGAACTGATAGCTCTGGATGCTATTGCTAATGCTATTTTTTAATCCATTAAACACCTACACTAAGCAGTTGCATGGAAAAATTAGCTACCAGCTCTATCAGTGCCGCACAACCCTAGTCTGGTAGGACTACTTAATCCTGCGGTGAGCAGATAATTTAATCTTCAGATTCATTCTTTCCTCAGCTTTAAGTGAGCAAAGGCTGCTCCACTGTGACAATCTGTGGATGCTATGATATAGATTGCTGTTTAATAGACAAAAATGAGATTAAGGAAGTTAAAGTCACAGGTTTCTCTCAACAGCCACAATAATAAATAGATGAATAATATTTAATTTCCCACGACATCTGTCATATTAAAAAACTGGAGGGAGAAAAAAAACCAACCACCTAAACAACACATTGGAGAAACTGCAAAATATTTACAGCATGATTAGCTGTGTGCATGCATGGCTGGTTTTGTGTTCCTGAAGCCACTCAAAAGAAATCCAAAACATTGATATGTAAGTTAAAGAATTGTGGCTTTTATTCCTTTTCACTCAATACGATCAGTATTTCTCAAAGGACAAATAATGGAATTCAAAAAAAGGCAGTAGCATTTATCCGTGAATAAGTTTGGCAAAAATATTAAAACCATGAGAAGTTGAATTTCAAAACAAAGCAAGTTAAAACCTTACTTCCCCTGGTAAAAATATTCTAAGAAATGCAGGCAGGCTTGATTGAGACACATTTTTTGACACTTTATACTAAACTGTGCCTTTTTTTTTCTTTTTCTTAAAAAAATTATATAAAACATTTTTTGTGTGAAAAATCACACCCGAAAATTCTGCCCAAATGGAGACTGGAACAATGCCTTGTAACAGTGTTAATTGTCACCATGGAAACCAGAAGAATAAGCCATTTTGAAACTGGTATAGAAGGCACACATTGAGCAACTCAAGCATTTTTCAGCCTCCCTCAGTGTTAAGGAACAAGATGCCTAGTCACTGAGAGGTCAGAGAAAGAAATCATCATGAAAGGTTCGTAGATGTGCACTGTCTAGTAAACAATAAAAAAATCTGTACACAGTTAACAACTCTGTAAGACTGTGCACTGCATCTTTCAGAAAGGGAAACACCACAAAAAGATGATCAGGACTGGGGTGCAGATTCCACCCCTCGAGCAAAACTTTAGGGCAATATTATGCGAACCTTGCCCCTAAAGCTCCCTGGGAATTCTGTTGTTGTAATAAAACTTCAGAAGAGGAAAGAAAAAAAAAAAAAAAAAAAGCCTGCATGATGGAATTCAAAATAATGCTCTAAAAGCACACAGAGAGATTAAGACATCCATTGTAAGACTTTTGTATGGTGCTTCTGTTGGTTATAGTGAAAAGAGACCAGACATACCGAACACACAGTGGAGCTATGGCTACGAAGTACAGAAGAATTAAGCCAGTGAACTTTCTCCATTATTGGAATAAGGGTGTGCTATTTGTAGATGTTCTGCATTCCATCATTCACAGGCTAACAAAGTCTCTTCCGTCAAAAGGCACTGTATGACACACAGCTTGGATCAGAGCTGAGTGACCCGCAGTTTTAGTTTTACCTGGATTGACTCTTTAAATTTTAAAAACTTTACCTCTTGGGGTACTTAGACTGTGGCAGACACAAATACATACACGTGCATGTTCAGTGTCCGCATGTGCATGCATAGACAGCATTGGCACACATCCGCAAAATATACTGCATGCGTGAAACTGAGCAAAGAGTACTACTGCACAAGCAAATTCACCAACTGAGTAATATAAATATATATCAACATACAGCAGCACACATATAGCAAGCAATAATTGCCCATCGCCTCTTCACTCACATTCTCATTTTGCTTTCTGGATAATGTTTGCACTCTTCATGCTAGGCTTCATGGTGGCCCCTTAGGAAGCCCATGCCTAATGCCATTCAGCAATGAACAAAGACTCTTTTTATTCCAAAGTCCAGGGTCCAAAGCTCAGCTGTATACAAGCAAAGTGAAGGAATCTGCTAGAGGCCAGCCTACCCTTCACAATAGCTCTTAATGCTTCTACCTTTTTGGTACTATCAGTGTGAAACATTTTAGAAACTATCCAGAAGCTTGGTTATATTTCTTACCCTGTCAATAGCACTAGAACCTCTGGACAACATTCAAGATCTGGGCTGAGAAATCTGTCTAGATAAATAGCAGTTGCTGTTTCTTGCAAACTTCATGTATTTCACTATTAGCAATTTATGGCAAATAATTGCACAGGGAAATTATAAAGACTCCTACAATTGTCCTTGTAAATTAATAATAGGCTTTCTTGATTGGGATAAATTTGCTGCTGAGCCTTTGGAAAAATTAAAAAGTGCAATGTCATTTAAAATTGCCAGAACTCACACAGCAAATTACATCTGAGGTTAAGAATCAGTTTTGCCTCTTCTAGTTTATTCCATTTGCATGATCTGGAAATCATATTACATTGGCTATGTATTGTTAATTGGACATAGATTGCATTATCTTTAATATAAATCAAACTACAAATATTAAAATGAATTGCAAATTCTCTAATAGAAGATCATAAAACAATCTTTTTTAAGTATCTCACATTAATAATTTAATTCCAATTATATCACTCAGAAAACTCAAGAAGGAAAGCGCTAACTTATTTCCATTTGCTTTTTGCCCCTACAAATAAGCACTATTGTACAGTATATATTTGTGTGAGGGTGCATGTGCATATGGGTGCCCGTCTGTAAAACAAAACAGATCTCTGCACTTTTGTCTTCAATCCCTGCAGACACCTTGCTTTTTTGTTTCAGAAAGTAGCAAACGCAGACTACACTTCTGCTCCGCATTCCTTCCTATGGCAGCTAGAGAAATAAACACATTGAAGGAAGCATTAAGTAACTTCATGAACTAAATTTTGCCTACATTAAAAAATTATGCAGTCGGTACCCATTGTTTTCTGCTTTTTTTTTTCTTCTTTTTTTAAGGAAGGTGTTCCCAAGCCTTTAAATTTTACTATAAATGTAATATCTTTTTGAAGACTTTGTATGCCCTTTAATGAATTTATATTAAATATTTAATACTGTTTAGGGCATATCCACTACTACCAAAAACAGTTATATTCCCAGCAGTCCCACTGTTTCAGGCAGAGGGCTTGATTGATCCTCCTAGCCTGAATTGAGTAGAATGAAAAGAAGCAGTTGGAAAATAGCTGCAATCATTTAATGCAGATGACCTCTGACAGGCTCACAGCTCTTCTATCTGAACAGAAATTTGCATGGGGTCTCTGTGCAGAGGAACAATGTAACCTAAATGGTAGACAATCTTTATTCTAATGAAGTGGGTGTCAAGGTCAATGTAAAACTGCAATGATAAATGGTGCACCACTAGGCAAGAGAAGTTGCATAGGCATTGTAGTGCCTTCACATTAATTGAAGGCTGAAATGCACTGAGTGAAAGCACAAGACTCTCTTTTCACCATAATGTGTTAATGCACAAATGTTTAAATGTTTTATTCAAGCCCCTAGCCTGTTGGCACAAATCTTATTGCAAACAAAAATACAATAGTTGGCCAATAACCAGAAAAATAGAACTTTTTATTAGCTTGCCTTATTTCTTGAATCCCTAACAACTTCCACAATCTACTCACAGTACCAAAAGAATAACAAGTCTCCAGACACCTAATGTAATTCCCATGATCCTTTTTCTATTTAGGATATCTGTCTTTAATTAGTTCCAAACAAGCAAGCCTTTAGACAACTCTTCATTAGATACCATTCCCAATGAACTAACTGCTAGAAGAAAAGTCATGCTTCAATATTATTATTTCCCAGATTCCAAGTTTTCTTTTAGTATATAGTTAACATCTCCAGGTGCCTTTTGTTCTCAGTAAGAATTAGACCAGTAAAACTGGGTTTTGTAATGCAAAGAGTTGTGTGCCTAGAGTGGGGACTAAACTACAATCTGTTATTGTGGCTTTGTCAAAACTGCAATACAACTATAATTATAGTACTTCATCAGTCGATCAAGCAATTTGTAGAAGGCAGTACATTTTGTCTTATAAAAATGAGGAGGACAGTAAGCTGCTTTTTAAAATCCTGAGCTGCTTAAGCTTGTTAAGGGTATATTGTTTGCTAATACACTCATTAGCAGCCAAGCATTTTAACTTCATCAATTAAACGGGAAATGGTGTTACACCATTAGTTTCACAAAATGCTAAAATACAGATAGCAGTCCACGGCTAAGAATTTTAGAAAATGTTTTTTCACCTGCAAGCTGTGTTATATACTTCAAATGGGGTTTTGTGCATCCACATATACAAGGGGGGGTAGTGTGTGTGTGTGTCTGTGCATGAGTGTAGGTGGTGAAAGCCCTGCATGTAGTTGTGAAGCTAATTATATATATACACATATACACCCACTTAAAATTTCCCATAAGGATTGCTGCTAAAGCACAGTGTTGTTTCTTGACACCGATGAACATTTACTCATCTGAGTAATCCCAAGGATGACAGAAGTTTATTCCTGTGAACAACTAACAGCTCTCCTGGATAACTAACGGTTTACAATATGGACGATAAATTCTGAATATTTATCACCCTTTATAGTTTTAGGCTCTTCTGTGCAAATAGATGTTAACAATACGATTACAGTTATTATACAAGGAGCCATAGCTTGTTACTAATTAAGAGGATCTGCAGTACTTTCGGTTTCTGGGAGGCTGTGAGTGGCACGCACTGTACAACGCCATTTCTATTTTACAACTCAGCTGTGCAAGGGAATTTTCCATACGGAAATCAGTCTTCAGGATATTGCAATTCAGAGAATAAACTCCTGTGTGTGTGTGTGGGGAAAGTATAGAGTAAAGGCAAAAAAACCCCCAGCCCCAACAAATAAAAAAACCCAACCCTCTTCGTTACTGATGAAACTGTTTAAAAAACTGTACAGCTTCATCTGTGTGTGATTTGTCAGGTCTGAAGCTTTGACGTGCCCAAGGGGCAGACCCCAGCGGGGAGTAGGCTGCAGAGCTAAATAGCTGTGAAAGAAGTCTTAATGTAGGATGGAATTCAAACTAACCTTGACATGACCTCGGGAAAAATATGCAAAAAGTAAAATGAATGCACTCTGCAAGATACATCCTAATTTTGTGGCCGAGCTGGTTAGTTTCACAAACATAACTGGGACTTTAAAAGCAAAATAAAATGCGAGGAAAAAAGGGGAAACTTCGGAATTCAGAGGAAAAACTTACGCGGGCATGGGGTGTTGCTGAGGAGGCATATGAACCATTTGGAAACAATCCAAATAAAAACCAACACTGAACAATATTGTTGTCAGCCTGTCTATTCAGGAAAATTGTTTTTTTAGGTTGAATATAAATGACACAAAGCCAAGATTACATCATTGCATTACAAAGTCTGTTGTGGCTTTTAGCCGAACAAGCCCCATGGATCTACTGGCTGATGGCAGTAATTCAGTAAGAAGTTTTAAGGGCTTCTCTTTTTCTTTTTTTTTTTTTGTAAAGCTCAGTTACTCTAAATATAGAGGAATCTTATTTAAATACCACTGATTCTTTTTTTTTATTATTATTATTACTTGATCCACATCCCTGAGTTTGTTCTGCCAGTTTACCACTTGATACAAACAATAAAAAATTGAGTGGGTACTTTAAGTCTTGATTTGGCTTTATTATGCATTTTGCCTGTCTTGCTCAGTGTTCAGTTAAGCAGGAAGACATCCACCTTAATACAGAAGCCAAGAACTGGCTAATTCACTAGATATATGGAAATTGAAATTGAGTGTCAACTTGTGTTGAAATTCAATCCCATTACCTTCCAAATGCAATTTTGTGGCAATACTAGTTATTTACTACACTATTAACCAGATTTTAAATATCATTATATTGCTAAGAACATATAGCCAAAATTCAGCAGTTTGATTCCCTATAGAAAGAGTAATCAAGTATCAGGTGCACAAGGCTCCACTGGACCTACAAACTGTTGTCCATCAACAATTAGAGACAAACCATGGCAGAACACGGTCCCACAACATGGGTTGTAGCGCAGTTCAGTTAAGGCCATGGAGTTGGTGTGCTTCATGTATAACAATCTACCGATCTTGTAAACAATGTGTTTTACTAGGCTCTTTGGCTGATGTATGAAGGAATTTCTGACATTTGCCTTGAATTGCTTGCAACAATGCCGCTAGAGCATTGAGGGTTTTTTCCACACCTTGCACCAGAGGTGTGACTTTTGGCACACACTAATACAGAAGCAACCAACAGACATGCTTAAAATATCAAATGTGGATTTAGCTTAATTTGCATTTACTTAGTTGCTCAGAGAATAATTAATACTAAATAAATAAAAAATAGTGCTCTTTAGGAATTAATAACTTCTATACCTTCGGGTTAATGCTCAGGTATATTTATGGAGGAGAAAACCCACAAGGTAAGGGAGAAACCAAAGTACTCGCAAAGACTGCAGTTAGCCTATTACTTAGCAGAAAACGTACTTGATCGCAGGGAGACTGTTTGGCCTGGAAACAAAAAGTGGAGTTACGGCTCCATCCTTGGCTGGATATTCTGAAATGCTGACCCTGCATGTACCAAATCTCATACAGCTACATTTTCACATTTACATTTTTACAAAATAAAACACAACAGTGTAAGATTATGGAGATTCTTTGAGGAAGATAATCAAAGAAAGTAATTTCTAACCTGTTATCCACCCTTCTGCCAAGCTGTGCCTGCTTCTGCTGTATGCATGAAACATAAAATTGGAACTCCTCTACACAAAGATTTAATTCCAAATGCACCGACTGTTGTCAGGCTGTGTGTTACAGGCATCATTCTATTTTGAAATGGATGTTCCCGTGTATTTATCTTTCACAGACTGGCTCTTCTGAAGTCCTTACTCCATTGTTACTCAGCTAGAATGCTAATGGTGGTCAGTAATAACCTCCCGTGAGTGAAGTCTGACTGAAAATCAACAAATAAATTATCCTCTCTTCTAGCAATACCTACTGGGATATGTTTTAGGGTAGAATATCTCTAGATCCTTCTTCTCCTTACCTATTTGATATACCGTTTCATGGCAGAAGAGGTTCCCCACTGCAAAAAGAGCCAAATGGAAAGCCTCAGACCAACAGAGGAAGAACTCTCCACCAAATGACAGGAGAATCCATGAAGATCAGTACACCCATCATTTAAGGCACAGTGGTTTTAGTTGTCCATATTACTAGACCTTTTTAATTGTAAGAAAAGAAAATGATCCCTAGCCTGTGGTAACAGCCTGGGAATTCTGCAGGCTGGTGAGTGGCCTCAAGTGAAGACCAGACAGACTCTGCAGCTAGATTGCTCAGTCTCTAGCCCCAGAACATATGGATCTGAGTTCTCATTACCTGTATTATCTATAGGGTAACAACATGATCTTTAAAGTATTTGAACTTTTTTTTCTTACACAGCAGAACTTATACCTGTTTGAGGGGCCATCTAGGTGCTAATCAGAAAGGGTGTTGACAGCAGATTTGTCAATTTGCCCCAAAATTATAATGAAAAATGTAATTTTTATTTTAAATGCACATCTTGTAATGTATTAAGTAAAGTGGAAGCTAACCGTTTTTATAGGGTGCTATTTGATTTGTTCCTTGCAATTTCCCTTGAGTTATGTCCAAGTTGACATGTGCAGCAGGTCCACCAGGAGTGCTAAAACCTCTCCACTAACTATCTAAAGAACTGGCAATCACTGTAATTCCTCTTACAGCAATACCATTACAATGTACTGCATCAAAACTATTGTTAAAACATGTTAAAAAGAAAGTTATATTGTTAACTGCTTATTATCATCTCCAGACAGACATATCCTGAACCCTTCAAGAGACACAGTAGACAATAGCTATTCACTTTTCCAGTACACATTAATGGTCTTAAAACAAAAGGAGAAAGTTGGCATCCCAATGCCATTATCTGTGTTAATAGTAGGCTAATCTCATTCTATACTCACTTTTAGAAATTTTAAGAACTCAATATTTAATTTTTAATATTACTCAAGGAAAAACATAGTACTGTTATAATAAAAGAAAAATACTCTCAAGTTGAAAAGTTATTTTTATGATCAACTACAAACCGCTTTCAAGAGCAAATTTATAATGGAACTGCTGACACAGCCTAAACCATGGCTGTATGAATGCTGCAGAAACAGCTATTTCAGAAAACATTTTTAGCGTTAGGAGAAGTCCAACTTTGTTTAAACCTGAACTTACTTTTTTACAATAGCAAGTAATGTTAACAGCATGCTGAAAATGTTAAGGGTAAGCGTACAGTGTCAAAATAGATTTAATCTCTCTGAAAACTTGAAATTCAAGCTTTTTAAACATAATCCAGATGTTTGGCTTTTAATCACATTTCAAGAAAGAGGAAACTTATGCAATACAAAATTCATACATGCATATTTCATTAGTGCCTTTCCTATCACTGAATTAAAAATTTCTAACATATGTTTTCCTCAAACAGATAATGTTTTAAATTAGAAGAGTTGGCAAAAAGTTGTACACCTCACAAATGTCATTGAATTATTTTAACATGGAAGAAAATATTTCCTTTTTTATGGTATTGACAGCTTTAATAGCAAATGCTACAGCAGTGATCATTTTTTTCTTCCCTTATTAATAGGAAGTTCAATAGTCCCTGAAACAAACTAAGTGCATAAGGATGACTGAACATCAAGACCTAACCACCAACCTTCTTCAGAATACCCGAGACTGGTAACATACTGACAGACCTATGGGTATTTAACACCGGTGCTTTCTCTCTTCCTCACTGGTGATGGAAACAGCATAATGCTATGCCCAGGCAGCTTCTTCAACAAGAACCAGACTACCCTGAAGGTGAAAAAATCTCGTTCCAAGATGTATTTCAATTTTAGAACACTTAATAGCACTGTAATGTTTGCTGAATTATATTTAAAGGACTATATCAGTGTGGCCTTTGTTTCTAAAAACTAACATACATGCTAAATTATATGATTTTATTTTAATATCTTGACTCTTAGAAAATTAGGCTCTGAGTTAATTTCTAAAAATGGACTTTCTGAATGTAATCATATTTTAATATTTAATTTCAGGCAATAAAAATTATAACCAATAAAAATTAGAGAAATTATCACAAATATAATGGGAAAAGTGAAAAGGCAAAGAAATCCTGCTTCTGTCCACCTGGGCGAGACACTGTATTTAGCTACTTCTGAGGAGTATGCGAAGTGTGATCACAAACCACCGGGAACAGAAATAGGCATTCTGTTATACTGTGATGGGATGTCATGGAGTGAGATGTTACTATGAACTTCAGTTCAGTCCAGAAATGTTGGAAACTGAAGTGAAAGCCATTCTCTCTGCATCTTCAACAGCTGCTGTGCCTAGGAGAGATCCTTGGCCACCAGCAAGGGTATGCCCAACACAGCCTTTTATAGGCAAGTTCAGGCTTGCGATTCCAAATAATTGCAGACTTGCAACAAGCCCTGTGAGGGGGAGAAATACTGTTCTTAAAATGGGAAACTGAGACACAGATGGACACCAAGTCCAGTGTCAGGGAAGATCTCTGATGTCTGAACAAAAGTCTTTTGAGATTTGCTCCATCATTCTGTCCAAGAGAATGTATCATCTGAGCTCAGAGCTATTTAATTCTTTTTTCCCCAAAAAAAATAATAAATTACTGTGCTTATGATCCACTTCAGTCCTCATGAAAATACTTCAGTTCTAAACGCAGTAAATCTTTATTTCTACAGCACATTTAGGAACCAACAGTAATAGTTACCTTTAAAAGAATACATGAATGTAGTGATGCTGAACTCACTTTGTCTACTAAACAACTAGCAAGATAGAAACAAAATAAACTTTTATTCTGTTGGTTTCTATTTCCCCAATTTCAGGTGTCTGTTTTCAAGGATTTATGCTGCTGCTAAATGTGAACTCTGTTATTTGCTGGCATGATGAAAGCTGAAAGCTTCTTCTCATCTCTATGGCATTCTGCCAAAACATACTCTGACAAAACTTGGGCCGATTCACAGATCTGAAGCTCAAGAAATTGTCATAATCTAATCTCATCACTTTTGTAAATTGTGCCTTACCTTCTCTCTTTATATTAAGGTCTCAACTTTCTGGCTTAGAAAAAAAATCTTCTGGTATCGCATCCAGCCCTGATTTAAAGATTCAAATGATGGAAAATTCATAGCATTCCTTGGTAAGATGAATAATAATCAGCTTCCTTCACTGTTAGAAACTGCATGGCTTGTTTCTAGTCTGAATTTGTTTAATTTTAACTTCCAGCTGTTTTATCTTTTTATTCTTTTGCCAATAGCTTGAATTTCTGTGAAAGCATGACGTTACTACAAGAATCAAATATGAAACCAGATGACTTCCACCAATCTCAGGCTAACTCTGTTTTGTGTTTCCAGGATTACAATTTATAGAACCAAAACATAGAGAAACTGAACAATTTTTGCAGAGACTGTTGAACACAAACTGCTGATATTCTTAAGGCTTGATTCTTCCTAGGGTTGTCAGAAAGCCAACTTTCAGTAACTTGGCCCCGATATAAATGAAAAATAATGGGTTTAGATTTGATTTGTGCTTATGGATATCATTGCTGGTACTCGAGTTTTGGCTTCTATTTGTTCACTTACAGGGTTTTTTTTTCTGCTTCTATTCATACTGGGAAGGAGGATGGGGAGCAGGAGAAAAAGACCATAGCAGCAGATATCAATGAGAATTTCACCCACAAGGAGATTATTTACTAGTATACGCCACCAGTGGCTCCAGAGTCGCTTCTGAAATTGTAAAGTTGAATGTGAAGTGACCTTGACAGACCAGGGAATCTGCCCCTTTTCATTTAACGTTTTGTAATGAGCTTCTCTGAAACCAGCACCCAGTGTAACTCTCATATATTCACCAAACCTGCCTTTCAGCAACTAAAAAAAAAATTCTGTAAAATTAACATACATGTCAATGAAACTGTAAAAGTGGATTTTGGAAAAAAAAAAAACAAACAGAAAACACAGAAGTTAGTGTTGACTTATGTTGCCTCACTGAAACGCTAATCTATGTGCTCTAAGCAGACTGATAAACTGGTAACTATCGTATCGATATTCAAATCTATAAAACACTTGCAATGTCAGTGGATTTTGAGACTGCTAAGTTATTGCTATTTTAACATCTGAATGCTATGTAAAGAAGATGAAAAACGCATGAGAGACAAAATGAAATGCTTCAAAGGACTGCAACAGCTGGAAATATTGGGACAGAAAGCCAGTAGCGGAGTAATAAGAATCAAATTCAGGAGATTTTGAATCTACTTCAGCTATAGTGAACACTAGGAAAGACACAAATTTTTGTCTTTCTGGCATTCTCGCAAGACATTCTGGTCCTGCTTTGTGGAAAGCTTATCCTGGTAACCATGTATGCCACTATAGCTGTCTGGCTGTTCAAATACAAATTGGAAAGATCTGTGACCATTAAGAAAAGATACATGCCTAAAGTCATGTGTATTGATGCCTTCAACTTTAACTGTTGTCTGACCAGTCCTGTGTTTTTCAGATTTTTTAAAGAAATTAATTCTATTGAGAATATCAGGAAAAATAAGTTACTTTAATACTTAAATTTTTATGGTGAGAGAACCTTCATGAATGGTACCTCCACTTCAATGACATAAATAAGGTGGTTTCATGTCTTAGTTTAAGCAGCTGTACTTCCTAGCTTAGCAATCATTTTATAATTATTGACAATTCTAAAAATAAAAATTAAGTATATACTGTTGAATACTCTGTGTTCCTAATAGCACTGGGTTCCTTTTTTCAAATCTACATCTGAGGCAACTATTTTAAGTCATTTCGATAGCTATCATGCTAGAGGTATTATATGTTGCTACAGAACTGAAGTTTAAAGAAATTAATGTAATGAATACACATTTTAGAACAGGTCATAGAGCTTTTGTACATTAACTGACTACACTAGCACTACATTAACCCTATTAAAGGTAATTTTTCCAGCTCATTGGTGATTGGCATTTGGTACTGATGTTTGAAGAATTGCCATTGCATTGATTTTATTCTTTGCCTCTTTAATAATGTGTGGAAGAAATGGCAGAGGCAGAAGTTAACTGTCCTTTGGTAAAGCCATTAAGCACTTAAGAAAATGGTTTGAATGTTTAAACCATGCAAAAATCTTTAAGGACATTATCTATGTTTTTAATTTCACAGCATTTTGTAGGCCTGGAAAAGTCACACTAGTATGAACACATTCACATTTGATTGGCAGAACAAAGAAGACCAACTTAAGATTACAAACCCCACACTCGCGGAATAATGCCATCTAACAACAGAAGTTTTAACAATTATTGTTCCCCCTTCTCAAGACGCGAGGTTGGGCCTATGCTGACAACACAGTGTAGTAGGACACCTGGTGGTCATAGCAGCTAATTATCCGTGTTAAAATAAGGCTAAATTAGAGGGCCATGCAAAGAAAAGATAAATATGAAAGAAATGCATAAAGGCCATCAACTAAAGCCTACTGGAACTAATATGAGTATATAGGAAAGAGAGTGCTTCTTCATCTTATCGTGGGTTTTCTGGGAGCAGTCACCGCTTGAAGCAGGATACCAAGGTTCACTGAGTAATGTGTTTTTGTGTTAAAAACCAACGGTAGCTAAGTACCTAGGCTTCTCCAAGCCACTTCATAAAATAAACTTCCATAACAGGTCGGTCTATCACGTTATACTCCTCAGCTTCCTAGGCAAGACCAGAACAAGTTCTGAATCAACAAAATCCATGACTGCTTTCCAGGAGCTTCCCCAGGAAGCTTAAACACTGGGTGCACAAAAATATGTTGGCCAGCACCATTACTTAAAATTACGTAGAAACTGAAACTACTATGCCCACAGATCGGGGTCCAAATATCAAACAAAACAATGACAACAGGCAACAGAACAAGCTATTGTTGATGCTGTACATTCAGACTCACAAAATAAGTGGATATGAATTGTAAGGTCACTGCTGACTAGTGACAAGGAGCTGAGGTTCCGTGAACAGATGAGGTCAAAACTTCATAAAGATCCTCAACTGTCTGATGACTTGACATATAGGGATCAGAACATGGGAGAGTGCCTGGTTTTGAGATTTACTCAATCAGAATCTGCTGGTGTTAAAATCTATAGCTCTAAGCTAGCAAATTCTGCCCTGGCAGAGTAAGTCAGCAAGAGAAAAGATATATATACTACAAGAATTCAAAGATGCAGCAGTCTCTGAAAAACCTGGAAGTCTCTGAAAAACCCGAAAAAACCTGAAAAACCTGGACCATATGCTTCAGGAGGGAAGATTTTAGGAAGCTCCAGAAAGCTAAACAGTATGTGTATGACTGGAAATGGGTGTTCGGTGCTCTTTTAGTCTTATAAAACCATAAATATCAATATAAAAGCCTTTTCTCATAAGAACTCTACATCAAATTTATGACCAAATCATATGCATGATACAAAAGGTCTATGCTGATTTTAATCAAACCACATACCTAAATCATCAGCTCTCCCATCACTCTAAGTCTCCATGTTTGGAGCTGACCCAGACAGTGAAGAGATGTTCAGAACATATATAAGAACCCATGAGCATAACAGCTTTTATATGATGTTCAAGTTATTATAGTAGTGTCTTTCTAGTCACTGGTTTGAAGGGAAGGTAACGGGAAATTGGTAGAAGATTCCTTTTCTGGCATGAATTCACTTGGGTAAAATGCAGGAAATATGTTTCCTCACTCTTTAAATGTGCAGGGACAAAACAGAAAATTTCAGCTATCATGTGAGCATGCCTCAGCAGCAAGGCTGGGATTTCCTACCTGCTGGTTTGCCATGGTGATCAAAAGCTGTGTCTGTAGAAATTGTTAGTCGGCAGAAAGAGAATACCCAGCCATTCAGCCAAGAAATAGCTTGTGGGACACATGGCTTTTAAAAGAGATGCAAGAAGCTCCTTGCATCTGTCTCATCTATCCCCCGCAATAAGCGATTCTGCTTGCTGTTGCCTGTTGCAGTTGGCCAGCAATATTCTACCTCCCTTTTAATCTAGCTTCTAACAGGAAGAGTTGAATTTTAACTAATGTGAGCCAAACAGAAACATTTTCCATGAAATGTACATTTTATTGCTTAACATTTTAATACTCTGAGTAACTCTGAAATGTGCCAGGAATAGCAAAGTTCACTTATTTAGCATTTATGCTGTTATACAAAATACCTGTATGTAGATATGTATTTTACAGACAACTGAACTAACTGAAGACACATGTCTTTAAATAACTGTATTCTTTTTGCTTTGATCTATACTAAGTTCCTACCGATGTCAATCTGTTTTTATGGAGAACTCAGTACTGTTCAGTATTTTGTGGAGATATCTAGACATAGATACAGACTGGGAAAAGAGCTTCTTGAGAGTAGCCCTGCTGAGAAGGACCTGGGGATTGTGGTGGATGAGAAACTTAACATGAGCCAGCAGTGTGCTCTTGCAGCTCGCAAGGCCAATGGTATCCTGGGCTCCATCAGAAGAGGGGTGGCCAGCAGGGACAGGAAGGTGATTGTCCCTCTCTACTCTGCCCTTGTGAGGCCCCATCTGGAGTACTGTGTCCAGATCTGGGGCCCCCAATACAAGAAAGATGTGAAACTGTTGGAGAGGGTTCAGAGGAGGGCCACGAGGATGATTAGAGGGCTGGAGCGCCTGCCCTACAAAGAGAAGCTGAGGGAGCTGGGCTTGTTCAGCCTGGAGAAGAGAAGGCTGCGGGGGGACCTCATTGCAGCCTTCCAGTACCTGAAGGGAACTTATAAGCAGGAGGGGGTTCAACTTTTTAAAAGAGCAGATAATAGCAGGACAAGGGGGAATGGATTAAAACTAAAGGAAGGAAGGTTTAGATTAGATATTAGGGGGAAGTTTTTTACAGAAAGAGTGGTGAGGTGCTGGAACAGGCTGCCCAGAGAAGTAGTGGATGCCCCGTCCCTGGAAGTGTTCAAGGCCAGGTTGGATGGGGCCCTGGGCAACCTTGTGTAGATCCAGGCCTGGAGGTTGATGGCCCTGCCTGTGGCAGGGGGGTTGGAGCTCTATGATCCTTGGGGTCCCTTCCAACCCAGACCATTCTATGATTCTATGATTCTATGATCTAGCACCTGAATTGAGTTTAAAAAAAGGGGGAGTGGGTCTGTTTGCAGCTGGAGGCAACTTGTGAAAAGTTGAGATTTTGCTCATCAGACAAGTTGCAGTACCTCTCCTGCAAGACTAGTGCATGTTGCTTCTGGTCAAGATAGACATTCTTAGTTTCCTTGATTTCAGAAACCAGGACTCTCTAGTGATCTCTGTTAGAAGGAACACTGCTTTCATTTTTTCTTAACCATATGCTCACTCCCTACTTCTACCGTTATGCAGGGAAAAATGACAGAGGAGCTGCTACAGGAGCACTATATCACTAGGAGATCCTCCTAGAGTTCCGCAATTTTGTACTGGGGGTACCTTATTTCTTTGAAGTAGAAGACCACAGCTCAGTCCCTTAAAATAGGCTTACTAGCTAAGGACTGGTATCTTCCCCCATCACTTTATTTGCCTTTGGTCCTTTAACTGTTTTTTTTTTTGTCACTCTGTAGTGATCATGGCATAAATACATAGGCTTTTGCCAAGTGTGCAAAGAATTTGTAGAAACGGTTGTTCGTCTCTGCAAAAGACTGGATAGTTCTCCTGTCAATTGTTCTGACTGTTTCCCGGGGTGCTCCTGGTTTCTTATGTCCACCGCAAAGTCCTTCAAAAATCAACAGATTCCACCCACAGGTGACTCAGATTCTTTCAAGTTTTCTGCATTTAGAGTAATACTCCTGTCCAGTTTTCTGTTTAGGAGATGCTTATGGATTGCCTCTGACATTTCTGCTTCCTATGTTTAGATTCCCATCCGGTACTCAATTAGAGAAAGGTTGCCTGGTCCATATTACACTGGAATACCTCTAGAAGCTTAGACTGATAAAAGCCTACAGGTACCTGACAAAATAAGCAGCAAAAAAGTGTCTGTGTTGTTCATTCAGATCAAAATGCCAAAATGGGGTTTTGACATCATGGTTAACACTGAAAAAAAATTTGTAACACAACCCACACTTCCAAAATTTTGTTCAATGATTTGGAATCAGTTTACTGACCATTATTAGATCATCCACTCTGCATTACTTTCTGTGGGTGCACAGTCTCTGCTTTGCCAGGTTGCCTTTTTCAGCAGTTTTCTACACTAACAGAGTTCTGTTTTGCTGGACTCCAGGGTGATTTGTGGGCTTTTGTTCTAACTTCAGTTTAACATCTAAATGTTCATTTTCTTCAGACGTGTTATATTCAGCTAGAATGCTAGGGAGGAACCACAGCAACTTTCCTGTTTCTTTCAGGTGCTTCTTTGACTATTGCCTTCCAATTGAAACCAGAGTTGTGGCCATGGGTGTGTAGAATTCTTGCAAAACAACTGTAGTAAACTTTTAAGTAATGACATCTCTTATTTCAGGAGTTCCTTGTTGACTGACTACATTTATCCACTGGTCTCATAATGATTTCATTGCACATCTGCAGTGCTTGGTTGCATCTCTCCAGTCTAATTTTGCTCCTTATCAGTGCTGCACTGCAGCTGGCTCCACAATCCAGCTGGTATCAAATTAGTCATTGATCTAATAGCATAGTTGCAAATATAGCAATTGAATGCCTGGCAGCCTTCTGCATTACCAGAACACTGAGAATCTTTAGATCTGCCTAAGACACATCACAGATATCTCCTTCTTCACTAAAACCTTAAATTCTTAATGGTTTCTGACACTATATTTTAATTTCAAAGGTAGCTGCAATATTCAATCTGTCTGGTTCGCTCTTTTTCTCAAGAACATTTTTCCTCTACTTTTCATGTTGCTGTTACACAACTTATGTTGCACTAAAATGCCTACATTTTCAGACAGTCTATATCTGCCCTGCTTCATGGGTACTTCCAATTTACATCTATGTGTGTGTTCTGCTGTTTCTGTTTTGGATAGTTCGGCCACTGTTTGGAGGTATATACTAGATTGACTTTAATACCTTCCCTGTGAAGGGGGAGTTATACATTTCACAAGTGATCCTGGGGAAGAGATACAATTAAGAAATGTTTTCTATCTCCAGTTGCACATGGATGCTCGAGTTCCCGGCACCATACCATATCCTCTGATCTGTTTCTGATGTTGGTTAAAATGACCTTTTGATAGCTTTAAATTTACTTAGAATTATCTATATAACTCTGAACAATTCTTTTTAGAGACTAAAATCTTGTTTCTATTGCCTCAAAGCAAAACCTTTTCTTTTTTTTTCTTTTTTTTTTCTGGAGTTACCTTTTTCCTGATGCTCAGAAATATACCTATCTATGTCCTATGATTTTTAGGGGGTTTTTACTGAGTAATCACAGATAATTCCTTCCACTCTAATGTGACTGTTGTCTCAGATCTCGTATGCTACATTTGGGAAAATAAGATGGAAGAATTTAATATTCCATCTTAAACTGGCTCTTTATTTACTCCCTTGATTGATTTGTGAACCTTGGTGGGCCCAGGAAGCCCTGACCAATAGTCTTTACCTACAATGAAACATGCATCTTTGTCCCTAATCCTCTGGGCTCAGTGTATTCATGAGTTGATGAGGAACTGCTGTTTGGCCATATTTAAAAAAAAAAATAAATCACCACAGATATTTATTAAAACTGTATCAAATATCTATCTTCATATCCACTGTCAATTTAGCAGGCATCTTATGAATTTTACTCTTCACTTAGCAAAGAAACTAACTGCACAAAGAGTCTCTAAGTCTCATATAACACAGTGGCCACAGCATTTAACCATTACTGTTAGAAAGAGCAATGGACAGAAAGGTCTGTAGCTTAGCACATAGAGGCAAAGGTGGAAAAGGGGTGATTTTCATCACCTGCTTTATTCTCTCTCTCTCTCAACTATTGCATGTTTTAGCCTCTGGCATAAACACCTTATGTATTCTAGCAGACAGCTAACAAAAAAGAGACATCTAAAAACCATAACCGAAGATTAATTCAGGCAGAATTTCTAAGAGTAGAATTTTTCTTTGTCCAAGCTGAAGCAATAAGGAAACTAAACATTTTCAGATAGAATTTTTTCCTATTTTCTATCTTTTTTTTTTTTTTTCCCTGGGACTTGGGGAAAAAAATGGCAACAATCTTCCATACCCACACTATGAGACATTTGATTATTGCCTTGCTGGAGAAAAATGAACCCTGACTGTAAATGACATAAGCATACTGAAAGCCAAAAAAATAGAGATGCATTTTTTGAGACAGCAAAGTGGGATCACATAACTAACTACTTCTCACCTATGATGGTGTTTATTTGATCTCTCCACACATCACAACATACCAGGAGAGCTTGGGAACTATTGTTCTTCAACCTGCATAGCAGACACATAGTCCTGGTTGATGAAGGCCATCAAAAACCATGTATGTCAGTCTCCATATATCATTCAAAAAGGCTCATGTTCATCTTTAGTAAGTTACCATCTGAAAAAATCTAACAGTAATTCTGTATCTATCACCTCCCAATTCTAAGAAAAATCAATCGGTAAAGCAGAGATGATCAAACTCCAGTGTAATGTCTGTCAAAATCTGGATGCCTCACAGCAGGGTTTCTACCTGGAATATTGCATAGACATGACACAATGGTACTAAAAACCCTTCTTTTCATGATAACTGAGAGTCAGTCAGAGGTAACGCTGAGTGAGGCTGATCTTCATAACCTCTTTATACAATCAGTGGAGAGAGAAATGAGAGAGAAAAGGTTTCCTCTGAAACTATTTCAGAGTGCTAAACTTAAGCTTCTGCTCTGAATCACCCATTAGAGGAAGCTCCTCGTGACAGAGGCTGGACTACTTAGTTCTCTTAGTGGTCTAAATTAGTATTCACAGATGACCCCTTCTCTCAGTGTATCGCTGGGGGAACTACAACCTCTCCATAGCCTTCCCTGCAGCTTGTGACAGTGTACTGCTGGTCCATCCAGTGACACAGCTGGAGAACATCCTGTACACCTGTAACAGCACTTGTCATTCTGCATCAACAGAACATGAAGAACTGGTGTCTTGCCCCAAAAGTATCTCTCCATAGAGCCAACCTTGACATTTACAGGTCACAAGTGCTGGAACGCTATAGCAACCATGCTTTCTGCAATGCTGAAATGCTGAAGTATCAGCACCCACAAGGAGTTAAGAACCACTGGCGTTTCTCACTGGCCACAGGAGTTGGCTGGAGCCTGCCCTAGGAGCCCACTAAACCACAACTGCAACAATTATGAATTGAATTGATAGTGATGGCTTATCTTACCTTGTTAGAAGGAGAAGTTAGCACAAAATGGTGTAGCTATTTTAGTACAATGTATTAAAAATGTATACACACAGAGTAAAAACATCACCATACCTGAAGTATGTTAAAAGGTTACAAATATCAATAAATATTTTATATGAATATTTTGTATTGATATTTTACGTATTTTCAGTACATATATATATTACATATAAAATAAAATTACAAATAAAATACATATAAAATAGAAATTCAGGAGATTAAAAACTGGTATACTTCACTGCAACCTATTTTTTATCATTTAGGTATGTATGCATTGAATGTATTGCCACTGCAAGTTTATTGAGATTTAGTGAATTTGGGTTTCATATAGAAAACCTGCTTAAAAGGTTTTCTGTAGTAATTTTTTTTGTTTAATTTTAAACCAGAAATATTACAGTATCAATTATTTATGAGGTATATTGATGAGGAGTAATTGGGAAAGAAAATAATATTTTCCATGTTATGTTTATGAAGCAAGACATCATGGATAAAGCACATAATTCCTATGAGTTTTGAAAAAAAAAAAAAATTTCTCCTGGAGTATGAGGTGACAAAATTGGCAACTAACATAAGGAGTAGGGTAATACTATTGTCCCATATATTTTTTGCTAGAGATTTTTTTATCTTCATCCCTCTAAAAAAAGTCAAAGAGCTGGTTAAAAAAAAAGAACATGTCCACACACAACTTGAAAAATGATGTTGTCATTGTGTTATTAACACTCCTATTTAACTTCAGTATCTGATTTGCTGAGGCCAGCGGAAGGCAGCTTCAGAGCAGCCACATGCACAGATGCACTGCACACAAGGTGGTTCTTCACAGTGTGACACCCGTGAGACCCCCTGAGACAGGATGCTATGGCTTCTGTTTGGTCTGTGGGCTCAGGATTACTAGACAGCCTCATGGAAGCAAAATATCTGCAGAAATGCATAGGAGACACCATCCCCTGACCTGACAGAATTATTTTTATGTTCTATAATCATTGTATAACATTTTAAAGATAGTACATGGTTCCACAACCAAGAAAAAAGGCTGTGAAATATTAGGCTACAGGTTCTGAGATGCAGTGTGATAGAGTAACCAGTCCTGGCTTCTTCAAATTTCTTTATCTTTACAGAGAGCTGATACTCCTTATTTGGCATTATTGTATATGAGACTTCATGAATTAATTGTGAGATTTCACAAATCACTTCATGAGATGTTTTCAGTCAGCCGATTCATATGAACTTTCAGAAAATCTGCTGTAATACATTAAACACTGGCCTCAGAGCAAGCAGCTCCTACGACTCAGCACTGCTTACATGTGGTCTGCATGTGATCTGGTATGTTAGGAAACAAGAGGATACAGATGACTTAAACTTCTTTAGACCAAAGGATAAAATTTTGAAAGGTTGTGTTACAAACAATGTAAATCAGAACACGCCCATGTTTCAAAGCATCGTATGACTTCTTTAGGGCATTGAAGGACATTGAAGCACCAGTATTTTTGTCCCTGGTGTTTGCATGTATAATGGCACAAGTTTAAGACTTTTTCTTAGGGACTCTCGGTCCAATGATTAAGCTAAAGTTCTGCTACACTTCAGCTGTTCTTACTTGTACTTCAGAGAATGTGAATATTTTAGCATATCTGAGACTAATCTCTAGCCCTTTCTACCTTGTTCAGACACTAGGCAGCCCTAGCATATAGGAAGCAATGAAGGTTGTAATTTTCGTCATCCTTTGGGGTGAATTAAGGTGCCATTTCCATTTTTTAAAAACTAAACATGCTCAATGAACACAAAATGTCTTTGGGTAATTTACTGCTGGACATCCGCATTCAAACCACCCCAGCTGAGTGTGCCAGACTATTGCTTCAGTGCTGACTATTTGACTATGCTTTTAGGTCTCATTGCTTGGGACCTTATCCTACCATTTTATACTAGCAAGGGCACAGAGACAGAGCATGTGGAGTTGACTAAGATGCTTGACGTGATGACTGTAAATTGTCCACGTTTTGCAGCTGTAGTAAGGAATGGTGATGACAGCTATGTGGTACGCATTTACTTTTGTTTGAAGTCAAATGCCTCTTTCATTCTAGACACACTGCTTTAATCTCCCAAAAGCTGTGAGGCTTTTGCTACAAGCTCAGTAAATACTGCTTTGCTACATGTGAAGTTCATCTTCAATGTCATGCTGGGAAGAAATGGGAGAAACCCACTTACTCTTGTGAAATACATGAAGCCACTTCTTGGGGAAATAGAGGGAGTCGGGTCCATAGAAATTACAACACTGCCTTTAAAAATGCATGTTTACATTTTAAATATATTATGAAAGCAACCAAGAAAATGTAAAAATATTTTTCAAATTCTTTCTTTATCCGTTCTCTAGACCTACTTTGTATTTCTGCAGACATGGCAATAAATGTTTTCCTGTTATTTTCCTAATTATATAAGACATTAAAACTTACCAATTCTTCACTTCAAGTAAGACTTTTTGCCAACAATGATTTTCTTTTCTGCTTTTTAACATACAAAATTTGCCAGAAGTGGCAAGGAATTTAATCATATTACAAAGTTAAACATATGGACCACTGAAGAACGAGCTGGTTGTTACAGGATGTGTCACAAAGGAGTTTTCACTCTGTTCTCCAGTGCAACTGAAGTGAAAATACTTGTGTAGAAAAAGTTAACCATTTTCATCACCCCCTAGACTAGGAAACTTTGCTCAGTCAGATCCTGAACTCAGTTAATGTTCTAATAGCAGTCAGATTTATACTGTTCCTTGAGGTATCCGGCATTTTCGAGACCACTCACAGAAACCAGTTGATTTTCCTACCTAGTGTGGAAAGTCATAGAGGTTCTGAATCTATAGGAGAAATAGAAACTCCAGGGTAGCATGTGGAAATTACTGAATTTCATGAAGAACAGTAGCTGAAGTCAGAATTTTGTGCAAAACTTAGCTCAGTCATTTTACTATATGTGACAGTTAAAAACATGTTACAATGCCAAAGGTAAAGAATAAATTCCATTGAGGATGTATAAATCCATGTCTGTAGATATAAGTGCTGTAATTTACTATATCTAATGAACATCTCCATTGATATTATTTAGCAGAATAATTGTTCTCTTTTTTTTTTTTTTTTAAGTGTTTTATATGCTTTGTCAGATAAAATAAAAGTTTTCACTTTGGGACATAATTTGGGATGTAATTTGCTGATAGCATTAAAGTCATATTTCAAAGAGGTGGCAATTTTTGCAAGGTAGCCTAAAAGTTTATTAGCAAACTATAATGACTATTCTGATTGCAATTAAAAAACCCTTCCAAATGGGTCAACACACCTAAGTGCTATCTGCAATCATTTAGGTTTTAACATCATGGTTATTACTTATTATCTGGCTGCACAATGAGATATTGATTACTTTTAACCTTTAGATCTAAGAATTCAGGAAAAGTCGAGGTAGTAGCACAGCTTACCTTTTCTGTCTGGTAAACTTATGGCCTTTAGTGGAATTCTAATGATTCCTATTGGCAAGACAAATCTGAAATTAGTTTATTCTCTTGGCTCATACAGAAATGATGACATATCTAAAAACACTGCATGCATAGCAGATTTGTAGCTACTACCTATGAGGGGTTCAATCCTGCAGTGTGCTGAGAGCTTCCTCTGAAGTGACCATCATCATCTTCTCCCGCTGTTTTAGCAGCTCTGTGCAGGCACTAACAGATTACCAGACAGACAGAAGGCATCCTGGACCGTTCAGAATATGCAGTGTAGGGGCAAAAATCTTCACGTTTTCTAGTTTATAACCAGTCCCCTAAGCATATTATCCAAATATATCACTCTACAGGCTGTTAATCTTTTAATAAGTTTTCTTTATATGGAAAATCTGCTTGAAATAAAGACTGAAGTACAATGTGGCTTCAGTAGGTACGCGGGACTTGTTTTAAATGGAACAAAGTAATCCAATTAAACTAATCTGTTTTACAAGTTAAAATGATACGAAGCACATTAATTGATCCTTATAGTCTGCTGCTATTTGAGCCCTCTCTCTGTGCAGCATTTGGAACTGCTTTGCACGTCTGTATCCTCTAACAGCAGAGAACTCAGTCCCCCAGTTCAGGAGAATTATGGGCAAGAGAAACATATAACTGTTATGTGTTAGATTAATTTGCAGAACACTTGGCATTATTATTGCCAAGTAGTCAAATTGTTCCAAGTTGTTCCGGAAGGTTGTTATTAATAGTATGTTTTCTGAGGAAAGTTCTGTCTACTTTTGGAACTGCATTTCTGTTGCCAAGGAAACTCCTTGAAGCACAGCATTCTAGGAGCACACTGCTGCTTTTGTTTGCCAGTATCCTATTCATATCATCTAAGTAAGCACTTTACATACTTCAGCCTCCAGTTTCAAATGTTTAAGTTTTTCTGTATTTATATCACCGTGTTAAATATAGTTTGTGCTTCTTTCTAAACTCAGGGACTCTTGTAAGATTATTTTAACACTTGCATTAAAGGACAGGGTGGTGGTTGTGGTTTTTTTTTTTTTTTTCGCAAGCTTGCAATAAATTAGTTTTAATTTGAATAATAGCTCCATAGGTTATAGCACTAGTCCTTAAGTGTTAATTATCTTTTCACTCTGAAATTAATGTAGTCATTTCCTACTGACTCCTCTACACCATTATTGAAGTGCTGAGGAAAACATGTCATTGAGTTCTGAGCCAGAACTGTTGTTGTGATTAATCCTGGTCACATGGCCAATCTCTGCCAAAAGGAGATCACTGAAAAAAGGTGACAAAGACAGTGATTTCCTGTCAGCAAAGAGTACGACAGGGCTGTCTAGAAGTGATGCAAATGAGGGAAACTTTCACCACGGTTTGTTTGATCCACTCAGGGCCACAGCACATGAGCCAGAGAGGAAGGCACAATGGAGCAGCAGCACACCCAGAGGAGAAAATGAACCGCACCTTCCGAAGAGGGATAGCTTTCAGTAGGGAAACAAAAACTGCTGGGAGAATTTTTTCCCCTCAACTTTTTTGGAAAGGTATCCTTAGCTTTGGATGTGTGTTTTCTTGTTACTTAATAGGGTGAGCCGCTTCCCTTTAATGAAATAGTTTAACAGTTAACCTGCTCAAAAGCAGAGTCAACTAAATGTTTCCCAAATCTTTGCACTACTATGTCTTTTTCCAGCTATCATTACCATCGCTGCTGAACACTGAGTAGTGCAAGACTTACGGCTTATGCAGTTTGAATTAAAACCACGATACATTACTTGTAATCAGACAGAAAAGCATCATTCCTTTTATTTGATATTAAAAAATGTTTAGTTAATTTTATTCTGAACATACTAACAATTTTAACGCTCATACTGTACTTATTTAAATGGGGTTTTAATCTAACACAATTAAGTTTTGCAATTAATCTTCTGAGGAAAATGGAAAGAATTATCATTAACTTTTCTGCCTAGTATACTCATTTCTAATCTCCACTGTTCCTGTAAATACTGATTTGCTTCATTTTTGAGCATTCAAGGTACAGAATTACTCAAGTTCCCACTAAAGGGCTAATTAACAGTTTCAATTCTTTGGTTTGATCCTCCAGTAACAGCATATGAATACAGCTGAAGTCAATGCAAGTTCTGTGTACTTAAAGCTTATGAGATCAGGCTCACATGCAGTAGATTAAAATGAAATAAACATGATACATTTGGCATTAAACTGAGCTATTACAGCAGTACAAAGAAGCAAAAGTCCGAAAACGTGGAAATGCTCCTTTTAATTTTTCTTAGTTAATAGATAAAGCATCAGAGGACAAACAAACTGTCGGCAACTCATTCCATGACTGCCATTTTATCAAACACTAGTTGATTTTCAAATCATTAGCTAGTGTAAAGCTGAAATCGTTTAGGGCTATGGAGGAGCACAGTGAGGAAGAATAGTGTTCTCTATTTGTAAATTTTTGCTCTAAAATCTAGGAAATCTAGAGAAAGTTATACAAACATATTGAGAGTTTAAAAAAAAAAAAGGCTGTGCTGCTCCTATTATATTAAGAGCAAAGTAAAACCTAGTTAAAGAGAGATAATAAGGATCCTAATAAAAAACTATGAAGCTCCTGGAATATTACAAAACAAAATTAAGCTGAGAGTTGACTTAAATCTATATTAAATCTGAAAATACAGTACTGGGAAAATAGTCTAACCATGAAAATGCATTTTATTTTCCCATATGCAATTTTAGCATTTATATATTACGTTGTGCTACTTTAATGTATGCTTTTCCCTTCCGATTTATCTGTTTTATCATTGCTCCTTCCCATTCATAGACTCCTTAGGGGCAATGATTACTGTTGGTAATAGTGATACCACAGCAGGTTCCCTGGCAGAGGCAGCTTGCTGAGCTGGCTCAGAGGTGCAATTACTTGTCAGCTCAATAACTGAGAAGAGGAATCTGTGGGTTTAGGAGAATCCACCAAAATGCAGAGTGCAATTAGCAGGTTCACATTTGAAGCTCTAACTGATAAAAAATAACTAAAGCAAGACCTGTGTTTTCATAACACCTCCCATCATTGAGGAATCCTGATGATAATAATAGCTTCCTGAATTCCTCTTTGCAGATTTCTCTCCCTACAGACCAGAATGGCTGTGTTCCCTTAGTCATGAGCACTAGAGCATCCACCACTCTGTAAGAGCCTCCAAATAAAAAGGGTGTCAACTATTGATTAAAAAAGAGGTTTGCTAGGCTAGTTTTATAAAACTCTTAATACTGTTTTGAGGGAATGATTCATTGTTATGTGAATCTCTAAGGATGATAAAGACATAGTGATTTATCTGATCTCTCTTTGCTACTACAGAACTGTTCCCTCAATTACATTTGCTAATGTTTTCTTTTGTCTACTTTTAAATGTCTGAAATTATGGGGCTCTCAACACTTCTTTGGAAGGCGGGTTTGGTTTTTTTTGAAAGGCTAATAAATCTTAATGCTATGCACTCAAGCTTTTTACATTACCTGCAAACGTTCCTGCTTTATGGGCACTCCTTAGTCCTCTCTTAACCAAAATCCACATTTCTAGTTAAGTCTTTTCTTCAATCCTTAACAATTTCCTTGCTGCTTTCACTAGAAAGGAATATGCAAAGAATATCACTGCAAGAGGGCAGGCAGTCTGCTTCTACCCTTTTTGAGCGGTTTTGCAGTGACCAGATAGCTATTTTTGAGATGGGGCCTCTAAGAACGAGCAGATACCCTCTCTGTGGAAACTGCAGAGGAAATAAGCTGCATGTGCTTTGGAAGCAGTGCTGGTTTGTGCTGCACAGGCTACAGACTCAGCCACTCTCTCTGGAACAAACTGCTTTCAGAAGTGTCATACCTATCATAATACAGAATTTCATAATATTAAGAGACTATTACTTCCCATTTTGAATATACAATATTCTTCATTTAGCTACAATACTGTACTGTTAACTAATTCTTAAATTATTGCCCTCTTTTATTCCTCTCACCATACATTATTATCCCAGTCTTGCCATCTATAATTATTTTTAATGGTTACATTTGGGTATTAGAAAGGGGAGTATCCCAAATAGCACCTAAAAGGCCTGGGCTGGATGCTTAAGCTTCATTCCTTTCATATTGATTGATGGATTCTTTCCTTAAAATGTATGTTTATTGATTTGTTTAGTATAGGACTAAGAGAAATTTTTAACCCATTTCTGACATAGTTTATTTCTGTGTCTAGTCAGGGCCAGGATCATTAATGTGAGATTAAGTCTGATTTAGAAGGTAAGGAAAAAGGCATTAGCAAAAATAAGAAATGACTGTAAAAACAAGAAATGGAGGCCACTGAGTTAAACCCACTTGAAGCCTAAGATAGTTTGGACCTGAACTGCATTTCCATATATAAATGTATTTTAAGTCATGTGACAACCCTTTCTCACATGAAAAGAGTAAAATTGGAAGGAGTAAAATGCAAGAAGACCATCAAGAAATTAGGATGCGAAAGGAAGAAAAAAGAATAATTCAATTTAAGAAATTCTCAAATCATGCAATCATAGAAGAAAGAAAACAACTTCTATTTGACCTTGAATGTACCATTTATTCGATAAGAAATAAAAAAAAAGCTAGAGGGTAGTTGTTTCTTGTCATTATACTGTTGCTGATTCTGTGGTTAGTTATTAATTTTATTTTTTATGATTCACAATCTGCTCTTTGAAATATGCCATATGCTCAAAGCAATTCAAGGATGACAACTGTCAGAATTACTCCAATAAAAATTGCCTAAATGAGGAAGATTTACTGCAGCCTGATATTTCTGTCAAAAGCCCCTCCTTTCTTTCCCTTCGCCCCACCCCCCCTACCCCCCATGACCATAGACTACAGCTTCTCATACACACACTGAAGTCTGAATCAATTTTTATATCAAATCACACATTTTGGGCTACTCTTTAAAAGTACTGTCTATCTAAAAGAAGTGATAAAGCTTTCAAGCTAAGGCTGCTGTGCCAAATAAAAGAAATGTGTGTGTGTATAAGTATGTAGGTATGTATGTATGTATGTATGTTAGATGAAGAGCCTATAATCAATATGCAAATTCAAAATCATCTTGCTGAAATCACAAGCAAGTACGATGACTTAACATGACAATGTCTGCTTTATGTATAACTAATAAAAATTAAATTGAAAAGTCCTGTATCCTGGCAGCACCAAACCAAAATCAAGGCAAATTTCTTCCCAGAAGATGTCTGAAAGGTGGATAAAAATCCAGCTGAAAGCTCCAATCAAAACACATTTTGTTAAATGCTACCATTTCATTTTTTTCCTTCATTTTGTTTCAGTCTATTTATTAATGCAGTTTCATTTATTTCTATTCATCTTGAAGACAAATCTTTGTCCTTCTATAGAATTACACCAAATAGAATGTGATAAAGGGAACTTTCTTGCAATTATGATGTCGGTGCAGCCTGTCAGCGCACAGGGGATGGAAATGAGGTTGGGGACAGGGAAGGGAATTCTAATAGACACCATGATACATACAATGAACGCGGCGATATCCTGTGAGAGAAAGACTTGTCAAGCTAATCAGATCTTCTATAGCTAGGTAAAGGCAGTAACGGTAGCGCTAACCTTGTAAAGATGCTGCTGCTGCTCCTCTGACATCATCAGGTCATGGCTGTCCATCACAATGGATTCCATGTCAATCAGCCAATCCCAGAGCTCCTGGTATTCTGAATCAAAGTCCAAAAGGCTGTAGATAAGGAACAAAATGTATTATGCATAAATACTGTGTAGTTGTTAAAATCTTGTATTAGAATAATATATTCTTGAAAACTCATGATGTTCCTAGTTATATTTCTAAAGAGACATTCTGTATTTATACAGAGTGGATGAAAATGAAAACTGAAATCCAATTTAAGTCAGTGCCATGACCTAAATTCAACGGCTAATGCCAAATCCTGACAACTGTGGGCGTACTACACTTGCTTCAAAAATTTTGAAATAGAAATCCCCCATAGATATTGCTGTTTATCGTTTTTTAAGTGCTGACTTTATATTGAGCAAACTTTGCAACAATCATCTTGATATAATTCATATAAAATATTATTTTCATCGAAAAATGACTCAATCCATTCAGCCATTCCTCTGCTGTCTATCTGCCTATCTCTGTAAATATCCTACATTTATTTTCATGGATGAGTAGCTAGCATTTCAACTTAACGCCTTAAGATAGGCTTGAGTGAATATGGTAAGCCAGTGAGAACTAAGGCCAGATACAGTATTAGACAGGTGTTCCCTACAGACATGTAAGAAACAAAGGTAAGGACAGGAAGTCAAAACAATGAATCCTTGAATAGCCAGCAATCATTAAAATTCAAAGGAGGATCACTACGGTTTTCAACAAAATAAATCATTAGAATAAGGAGCTTAAAAGGATTAATGTGATTCTCTATTGAAAGCCTAGTGAATAAGTAAAGCATAGATTCTTCTAAAACACTGTGATACAAGACAGAAGGTAGACGCTGAAAAACTGCACGTTCATCAGAAAGATACCCCTTGAAAAGGGATGTTCAAACTTGCAAGACTGGAACTAACAAAAGCCTTGTCAGTAGTATCAAAAAACCCATATTGATCAAACAATAGTTCATATTCCACGAAAGCAAATTTCTCCAATTATTAACAACTTTTTAACCAAGCCATTAAAAAAATTAGTAGCATTTCAACAGAGAAACGATAAACTGAACATGTTTTAATGTTATTAATGCTATTGCACTTTCTGTTATTGAGTGCCATGTGCATGTTTATTTTGAAAACTTATAGATAAAGTTGTGACAAGTAGAAATGTCTTTCTGCAAGAAAGCAAGCATGAGAGAAGAAAGCATTTGCCTTCTGTGGTATTATTTTCAATGAGTTGACAACAAAGGAAGTCTTGTATAATGCACAAATGTTGATTCCTGCTTCTGAAGTAACTCTCTAGTTTAATCCACTGTACTTAGTCTACTTTTACTCAATAATTTATGAGGTGCACTTACTTAAAATTGCCTGCTGCCCTGAGAAGGTAAGCAATGATGCTATTATAAAGAAAAGCAAGCATAAAAGGGCAAGTTACTATTGTTGAAATATAATAGTTTCATTTGGAGTTCAGGGCTTTTCTCCTGTTTCAGGAGGTATTTGACTCAGATATCATTCTGAAACTAAAATAAAACTAAACTCCATTTTGAATGGTGTATTTACAGTGATACTGAATCTTTATCCCTTCCTCAGAAAACTGTATAACCAGTCTGTATCTTCAGCATCTACTGCTCTTTTTCCCTTCAGTCTTATCCAAATATTATCCCAAGTGATAAAAGTGATAGGCAGTTATTAAAACATATGTTTTAATCCTATATAAATCTGTACAGATTCTGTTGGACTTGGTTTGTTTGTACTCATGGAAATCTAAATCAAGATATGAAGATGATGGGAATCAAAGCCTACATTTAACTAATGTTCATGACCAGTTCCTGCCAGAATGGGATGGGATGCCTTTGGAACTGCACCAGGAAGTTGAATGGGATTTTACTTGAATGGGCAGAACACGCACTGGATCCAAACACTTGCTTTGCATCTACCACATCTTAGTTGTGATCCAATTCTGTCAATTTATTGGTGTTACAGAATGAATCAACATTTTAAAGAACACAAAAGCACTTTTCCCTGACCTTTATAAAACTGAGATAAGCACTAGGAACCAGCTGAACATGTTGATTTCTAGCTAAAGTTCTAAACAACTGAGAAAGAGAAATAGGATTCACTGGATAAAGCCCAGGAAAAGATGCAAGATGTAATGGGGATTTTTTTCCCCCTACAGTTTACATAACCTGCCTATTCTTTGGGGTTTTTTTTGTTTTGTTTTCTGCTGTAAAATAAAGTAATTTTTAATCAAAGTTATTTCCCTGAGTATGAAGATAGTGAAGCCAGACTGAAAAGCATTATTTATGACTTTAAAAAAAAAATTGCAAAATTGTTAATACTTTTAAAGTAACTTTAAGTAAAAAAAAACCAAACCGCAATCTTTGTTTTTAAAATTAATGTCTCACATCTAAATGTGAGATCTACTGATTACTATTAAATTACTGTTTGGAAGAGGATGTAAGTTACTAAGCTGCTAAAAAGATAGTCAGAAAATCCAGCAATTGTAGGATCAATGACAGGCTAAGATTAAAATGTACCTGTCAGTATTTCTGTGTTAT
>VZTU01012195.1:0-21610 GCA_013400835.1 Zapornia atra
ACTATCCTAATTTAGAAAGCAGCTTCCTTCTCCAAAACTGTGACTCAGTGCAGTATCTCACTTAAGATTGAGTTGGGAGCAGAACCAAGGTCTCTGCTGTGGGGATCCAAATCGTGTTTTTAAAGCTGCAATCACTGCCACTTGGAAAGGAATGTGAAAACTAAATAAATAGAATTTCAGAGTCTGTCTGCTCTGTACCGCCATTCTGGTACTAGTCTGTAATTTCAATGAAGCTTTTTCGCTAGCCAGAAAACTGTAAACAAAACTGCCTGCACTTGTGTGCATTATTGCTCCTCTTCTTTCAAACTGTAGTAGTGCCCAAGGGAGGATTAGTATCTTGCAATACTTGTTACCTAGATATTTTCGTAGATTTTCCTTCATTTTCTTCCTTTTATTCCTTTCTATTTAAGAGAACTCTTGCTCAGACCATAGCCTGCAACTATGGACTGTCCATTGCCTGCAAGATTTAGGTTGTGCTTTTAAACGTAACATAAGAAGGACTGCTGTAATTGTACATTGTAAAATCTTAAAATGCTGGTGCTTCTTTAGGTATATCTTTCCAAGTTAACTAGAAATTTACACTGGGGTAAGAAATGCAGACAATTTTGGGTGATTAGTCAGACTGAAAGTGAGTATCTTCCTGTAAGTAGTGTTCCTGAAGGTGTTTTCAGTATTAGTCCTGAATAGGTACTGCTAATGCCTATTAAATAGTATGGCACAGTGAAGGTACTCCACATAGTATTTGTCACTTACCCTGGAAGCATTTCAACAAATAGGTTAAAGTTGGTGGGAGCTAGTTTATTTTATTGGAAATATATTGTTTATTCTGTTTAATTGCCACCTTTCTAGTAGGGCAGTTCTGCTCTCTCATGGACCATGTTATTTCTGGAAAGAGGAGGAATATAAAAAAAAAAAAAACCCCAAACTTCTACATTTTTTTTCCTTTCCTTGAGTATCCTGTCCCAGATAATAATCAGAGCCTTAAACTCTTCTGAATGAAAGCAAAGATTTGAAGGATATGGTCCACTGAACTGTAAATACAAGATTTTTCCACTCTGAACAGGAATGAGAAAGGTGCATCCAGTATGTTTATCTAAGGCCTGACAAAAGGAAATGTACAAATTACTGAGGAAGGCTGATCTTCTAACATTTTTTAACTTCATAGTTTTGATAATGTCTTATTAATTTATGCCTCTTTCGGGTCATATTTTCTCATCTCTTTTTGCATATAGTACATATCATTTTTTTTAGTAGCACTGTTAATACAACTGCAGTTAGTACAGTTGTTGGGTGAGAATACATGTGTATTGTGAACCTCCATTTCCTATGTCATTTTCCTTGTTACACTGTAATTTTTCTATTCAAAGAGAGTTAATAGAAAAATAAGAGAGAATGACTGCTTAGTATGTGCCAATTTATACATAAGCTCTCTTTGTTTACTCTGTCACAGAGTAAATATCTGTCATGCTACAGGCTAAGTCAAATATATTCAGATATTTCTTTATCTTTTATTGATATTTTACCTCTGTAATTTCACACATTATGCACTGTAATATTCTATAACTAGGAGAATCTGATCATCTCTGGTCAACTGTAACATAATATCAAGGAGGGGGAGAATTATAAGGGTGCACTGTAGCTTACTTGTAATTAACAACATTGAATAGTCATTCTTAGTACTAATTTCTGATAGGACTAGTTCTGATAGGGCTGTCCTTTACAAAAGCCTTATTTTTCAAGGAAGTAGCATCTGATAATTATTTACTGATCTCTCTCACAGAAATGGTTATCTGTTCTTGGGCTTGCATTTTTTTTTCCCCCAAGGAATACCAAAGCCTTAAGAACTGAAATGTTCTGCACAGTTTTTGGAATTCAGGAGATGGCACATGTACTTAATAGTATTGGAGCAGCTGCAAAGTTACATTACTTCAGTATCTAATGAGTTTACATGGCTTTCGAGTAGAAAACTTTATTTGAAGTTATTTCAGTACTTTTAAGTAATCTTCCATACCTGAAAATATTGTAGAACTGAAGGTAGGACTTTTGAGAGTTACTTTCCAGAGCTCTTGATTTTATCTCCCAGTCAGTAGTGTATGCTGACTCGTGAGTTTTTCAACTTACATATGTGTTCTAAAGTGGTCTGGTTTCCTCTCATGCGTCTGGCTACTGTAATTTCCACAGAGAAGATTATTTTTATTTCAGTGGAAAAACATGAACTTTATGTCTAGTCATATTTCTTGGACTGAGAGAAAATGCTGTGAAGAAAATAAATCCGTGTACAGAGCTGAAGATGGGTGGTCAGAAGGATGCAGCTCATCATGAGTTATATAACATGGATATCTTCACTTAGGTATTAAAAAAAGTGATAGCAAACTATTATGGATGGTGCTGTCACATATAGCATTGCCTGATGGCCATATTCTGAACGTGACTGTCACATGTCATTGCAGCTATTAAAGGAGGGCACTATGTAGCACAGTACCATTTAGTATAATTGCAAAGAGAGAATGCTACAAAGTTCTCTCTATAGCATCATCCTGAGCTATAGGACTGGTGAGATAATACAGGTACTATAGTGAATGACAATATTGCAATTACTTGTACTTAGCAGAAAAATTTAAGATCTGACCCTTGCTGTGATGTCACCTGAACCAGCAAACACTTACTGTGGTTTGGACAGGCAACAAGCAGAAACACATTGCAAATTTTAATATGTTAAGGATCATTAAGTTGATTGTGTCAATTTGTTAAAGTGCCAAGTAATGATTTTACAGGTAATTAGACTTTAACAGGCAGAAACAAATTTATGTCCTTCTTGTTTTTATGATGCATGTAATGATAGATGTACTATCATACAAGCTGTTGTTTTTAGGTACACAATATTTCTTAATGTCCTAAAGCAAATGAAATATTACATGTCAGGAACTGATCAGTGACTGTATAAAACACATTAGTAGCTTTTCTTCTTTTAGCTACTTTTAATCGAAGCTCATTCATCATGTCATAGAAAGATGGAATGTCTCGGGTTATTCTTGCTGCATGGAGAAATGGCAGTGAACCTCTAAGGTCAAGAGGAGAAGACAATAGTTACAGGTTATTACAATTGTTTTTCTATAGCTGATCCTCATGCTGCCATAGTAGATATTGTTTAGTTTACTTCTCAGTGTGCAAGCACACAGTGAATAGGGGGAAACATACCTCTGAACTCAGTTTGAAAAGGAGTTTGTTGTTTAATTTAACTGTGTTTTTGTAGCAGTTTTCTATTTGCTGTTTCCTAGCCTTTGTGTACCACAACAAACCACAGGTCTGTTTTTAAAGAATAGCATTTATGGTGATAGTAATAACTAGTGTCTGTTTCTGCTACTGTTTTCAAGTTGACCATCCTAGGTGATGATTACAGCTAGCTCCTTAACTCTAGAAGTCAAACTAATAGTTACTATTAGTCAATATTGACCAAGTAAGAATATCTGTGTGTGGAGGTTCCTTTGCAGTTTCTCCTGGACCCACGAGTATTAGCTCACAAAAACTGTAGTATAGAAATTAGCTGATGGTTATTCTCTTTTGTACACTAGTTCATACTTGGAGGTTAATTAAAGATGGTGCAATAAGCCTGCTTCAGCTTTCAGCTGTGTAACTATTTTTTCCTGCAGGAAGACAACATGAGGAGAGAGCATAGATGGTCTGCATGGTTTTCATTGCTTAGACAAAATCTGGGTTTTGTTGTGTTTGGCTTTTAATAGCATAGAGCTTCCTGTCAATCAGCTCTATTGTTAGTTGAATTGATTACTACTAAAATGTGAGCTGTAGTCTGCATGATGCTGCCTGTTGTCTGACACTTCAGAAATTAGATGTTTACTTCAGTGAATTCTTATATGTAATTACAGTGTTGCTATTCATGACGATATAGTTAAAAATGTGTCACACCATTGGAAGAGCTATTTTAAGTGCTGAATAACTGGATGATAATTTATCTTTGGCCAAAGCTAAGTAAGTAAAAGTATCATCTTGGTGCCCTCCCTGTAGCAGCTACAATAAGACAACCACTCCTTTCCCTTTGTGAAATTCAGAAGATACAATGTCTGTTTTCCTGACCCTGGAAAAATTACAGTCCAACAGTCTACCTACAGAAGGGGAAAAAAAACCCCAACACATAATTTCCTTTTTCAGCTCCAAACAGATCTGCTTTGCTAGAATTCTTTACTTCTCATCTCTTTACAGGGGCCTAATTTAGCTGTGCTCTACCATTAAACTGGAATTAAGTGGTAAGCGGTCTTCATGCTTTTCTAGTATAGTCAGTTTTAGAAAAACCTCTATTAATGTCCAATATAAACATAGCACCGGTTGTTTTAGAGTAAAATCAGTTTAAACACATTTTAATTAAACTATTGAAAAATAAAATGTGATTTAGGTCCATTTGCTCTTGTTTGTATTCCATTACAAAGCAGTGTGAGTTGAGGTGGGGTGAGGGGGAATCAAAGCACAAGAATAGAATCTATTCCATATTAGATACAAAATGAACATGTTTAAAATGGAAGTTTTACTGCCTGATTTGCAAAATTGGAGATTTCAGCAATTTCTGGTTTTAGATAAACAAAATTATCTTTGAAGCTACCCTATCTTTGTGCTTTTCTGGCAAGTAAGGATTGAATTCAGATCTTTGATTCACTGTATCACAGAGATACATTGAAAATTATAGAAATAATTAATGTTCTGTTTAAACTTTTGTTACAACAGATGATGGAAGTGTTGTTATTCATAATTCTGAAACAGAATAAAATACATAAGTTGTTTGAGAATAGTTGCTGAGAAACTGCCTTTATTACCTTATTTCTGTACACTGCTATTGGCCCATAAGAAAGGACTGCAATGGGGTGGGGGGAAACAATCAAAAAGAAAAAGGTCCTGGGTCAAGATAAAAAGTTTAATAGGACAGAAAAGTAAGACAATAATAATGATGACAATAATAAAAGAATAAACAAGTGATTCACAGGACAATTTCTCACCACCCAGAGGCAATGTTCCTAGCCACCCCTGTTATATGTGGAGCACATATTCCATGTGGTACAGAATATCCCTTTGGTCATTCTGGGTCAGTTCTCCTGGCTGTGTCCCCTGATAGCTTCTCAGGCACCCCCAGCCTTCTCGGTGGTAGGGCAGCGTGAGAAGCTGGAAAGTTCTTGACTCCTTGGCAACGAGTAAAACAATCAGTGTGTTATCATCATTATTCTCCTCCTAAATCCAAACCCCATTGCGCAGTATCAGCTACTAGGAAGAAAATTAACTCTATCCCAGCTGAAACCAGGACAGGAAAAAACATGGACAACTTTTGCCACGTGTGCTTAAATGTTCTAATGCATTTGCAGTGCATTTTAAAATTTAAAATGCACAAAGCGAACAGAACTACACAGAATTTTTATTAGGGTTCCATTACGAGTAATTATCTCTAAGACCATAGCCTACAGCTAAATTCTGCAAGCAAATATTAGTCAAGTCTTTTGTAACATGTTATTTTTACTGTTCTAAGGCTAGTCAAGTGAGTTGGTCTCCCAATTAAACTAATGTTACTTCACTTTCATCATGTGTCCCCTGGATGTCACCTGATTATGTTATGAAACCAAAACGAATTACCTTATTAGCTGTGATCACAGCAGAAGATTACAAGTTTTTATGTAGTTTGATGAAGATCTTGTAAATATGGCAGTTTGATCCCTGCATGGGTTCCCAAATAACCAGGGGGGACTGTCTATAGCCATACTCTTCATTTAGCTGTCAACCTGTAGTACTTGAAGTTTGCAAATATCAATTTTTTGGCACTAGATAAAATACTTTCTGGCACTAGATAAAATACTTTCACTATATGAATTACATGGTGTCGTAAGTAGTACTTTGTCATTCATAAAGTAAAATATTCTATCTGGAGCAATTATAGAAATAGCCATGACTGTAGTTCCTAACCATAACTTCATCTTTGGAGGTATTCAAAACTCAGTGGGACATGACCCTGAAAAACATGATCCAACTTTGGATCTAATGGCCAATTGTACCTGCTCTATATGAGAACAGGAGCCCTCCCAACCTAAAGTATTCTCCCACTGCAAGGAAATAAAACCAAAAGAATTGCCATGAAGTTGGTGGACAGGTGCTAATGACCATGAAAAATGTTGTTTACTTAAATGCAAAGTTATTTAACTACTGTCTTCCTAACTACCCAGCCACTAAATATCACTAATGACCTCAATTACTTCTGGAGTTATTTGAAAGGTCTTTTAGATACCTAGATTTTGAAAATTTTTGAGACGCTGCTGCCTTAGAAATCTAAGCTGTTTCATGTAAAATTTAGAAAAACAGAAAACCCTATTCCGTATGAGTCCAGCTCAAAAAACTTAGTTTGACTCCAGTGTCATTTGCAACCTTAACAGGATCCCTAAAAAGACATGCTGTCACAAAAGGAAATTGAAATACATTGTTATTTTTACTTTCGTATTGATCTGTACTATTAGTCTGTAGCAACTTGACAATTTCAAATGGCAGTTCTGAAAGGCTGCAGCCTTTAATTACACGTGATTTGAGTGAGAATGCCCCACCAAGATGGTTTACTATAAAACAAAAAAAAATGGAAAATAAACCCCAAAAACTCCAAACCTGCTGCAGCCATTTTCTGATTATTGCTGTACTTATTCTTCCTGTCTAGTATATCATACGCAAATTACACTTCTTATTATGATTAATTCAACTTTTTTAAGCAAGTAGTTTCAATGTATTAGCCTATTTATATTATTAATTATTAATATCTGGACTGCTATGTACCAAAGTTCTTAACTACCTCATGTAAGTCACGATTTATTTTTCTTTGCAAACATTCAGAAGAAAGCTTTGTTAGGTTGTCATCTGGTTTCTTTTCTTTTTCCTATCTTTTATCCAGTCACAATAAAATAATTCACAGCCATACAACCACATTATTCAACTATGTGAAATGTATATCTACTTAGGATCAGAAAAGAAAAACTGCTTTGAGTAGTTATATTGAGTTAATTTATGCTTTTCCAGTCAAAAAATTGTTATGTTTAAATGAGTAGATGGTCGGCTGAATCCTTTTATATCTCCAATATTCAGACCCTCCAGCCACTGCTATGGTTTGTTGTGTGACTCAGTTCATTTATAAACTTTACAATATCAGTGAGGTAGAACATGTATTTGACACAGGGCCAAATACTATCTTCTGTGCAGTCATAGGCCCCTCACCAACCAGAGCTGGAAATTCAGTGTGACCCTTCGGTTCACTAACAAGGAAAGTGGGTCTACATCTGTCTTGGTTCTGGCCAGGCCAGATGTAATGCCCCCCCAAGCAACCAGCCCAGGTGAGCTGAGTTAGCCCAGATGAGCTGAGTTAGCACGGACTGTTTCCACCCCACCTGACACCAGTGCACCATAAAAGGGGCTGGTTGGGGAGGGGTACTCCTGTGTACCTCCAGGGTAGTCTGTGTGCAGCGTGGGCATCAGGTAGGTCCTCATGTCATGCAGCACTCTGTAATCAGTGGGTCGGTAAGGTACTCTGTGTTATCATGGGGTGTGAGTGTAATTGACTTACTCTACTTTCACGGTGCTTTTGTCTTTATCTCAAGCCACAGAGGTTCTGTCTCTTTCTCCTACTGAGTGAGCAGTGTGTGGTGCTCAGCCACTGGTTAGGGCTGAACCACCACAACATCAGAATGACAAAATAAAAGGTTCCAACAAAGTGCCAAGCCAAATACCTTTTTTGGGTTTTGTTAGTTTGTTTCTTGTTTTGTTTTGTTTTTCTTTTTAATAAATGGCATGATAGGAAAAGTCTCAGTATAAACTAGTGTTGACTATTAAGTTCTTGTCAAGGTGATTGCTTCTGCAAATTGCATTTTGAGGATAAGACCCTTAACATCTTATAATTCAGAAATAATTTTAAAGTCCTGAGAGAAAATTATTACAGAACTTTATTATTAAAAGTAAAAAAAAAGGGATGGCAAGTCTGAAGAACCTTCAAATGATGATCATTTTATACAACAGTCAAGACGCAGCAAGAATTATATTTGGATACTAAATGCCTCTAAGAGATACAGACTGGTTTTTGTAGTCAATTAAGGAAAAAACTCCAACAAAGCAAAACAAAACCCCACCCAAAAAACACCCCAAAACAAGCAAAGCCCCAAGCAAAACAAAAACCACCAAGGAAAGAAGCAGCCTGCTGCCTTTGGTCACAGTGCACTCAGGCAACAAAATGGAAGGAGGCTATGATACTTTGCCTTAATTTATGGCTTTTAAATTTAATGGGCTTGTGAATGTGTATTTAGCATTTTCCTAGAATATAAAACGTTCCAATATCTTTCCTTGCACATTTGACCTTTGGGCTAACAATGAACCATTGCTGAATCATGAACCCAGTGACTTTATCTGACAGGTCTGACTTATTTTCTCTTTCAATATTCTTTTCTTCTAGATGTTACAAATTGTTGCGTGGCCTGGGAATGTCTGGGTTCCTGGTGTTTAGATTTTAATCAGTCCCTTCTCCCTTTTTCTGACAGCACCATTAAGGGAAGACATTCTTTTACCTCTCTGTTAATGCTGCCCTTTATAAGTGTTCTTTGCTTACTGAATGGGGAAAAAAAATGATCTGTACTTTTATTTGAAGTGACACTTCAGAATGTGTTACTGCTTATGCACTCATACCATCAGGCAGGCATGGTCACCAATAGGCTGGTGCTCTTTGTGAAATTTAATTTTTAATTCAGTACACGCAAGGACTTGTAATTTTTTCTTGTTTTGGGAAGATCATAGAGGATATAGATATATTTTTATGATTTTTAATAGAATTTTTGATGCTTGAAGAATTTTAGAGAGTTTGCTTACTAACAACTAATCTTACTCTTTGTTATATCCATGGAACAAGGCCTTTCTTTAAGTACAATGCAATCAATAAAGTACAATGCAACCATGTGCTGAAGACTTCACGATGAGAGTCATATGAAACTTTATTATTTAAGCATATCAGCTGTTTATTTAAACTTTTAAACTTAAGGAATCTACAATTCATAGAAATCAAAATTTATAAAAAGATTTTTTTAAAAATAATTTGCTTTACCTGTACTTCATATTATTGTAGTCAAGTTCAGCCTTTCCTTTGCTATTTTTGATAGCAATATTTAGTGAGAGAGATAGTACACAAGTGTATTTCCTGCAATTAATTTCTGATTCTACAATAATTAAGACAGTTGAGGAAGGAGGAGGAAATGGACCTCATTACAAAAGGCTTTCTTCACAGCACATCCCTTGATAGGGAATATTTTAATGTGCTGAGGAATATACAATTGTAACAACTACTATTATTTGAGTTGCTTTTATACATGCATAATGCACTCATGTTCTATTTTATGTGATATAAAACTCAAATGTTAACTAGAGACTGTGGAGTGTGGGGAAGGCTCGTGTCAATTATACCATAATCAGCAAGCATTGTAGTACACTCCAGCATGCACAGAACACAGCATAATGTATTCTGCTGCGTGAATGGACTCCAAGTAGCTGTGGTTATTTGTGGCGTGCCATAGCTGCATCAACTTTCACTCCACAATTAGGGTTTTATTTTTCTAATTCCATCACATAATTGACAGTAAAAGGTACTAGGAATTAGTAATGTATTATAGGAAATGAAGAGAAAGAAGCACGGGCCAGTATTTCTATAGTATGTCTAAAAGGTCAGAAGAACCTTTAACAGTGGATCCTACTCATAGGCAGAAGCCTTGTGCATACAAATGTGAGTGTTATAAAATGTGGAGGAAAAGCATGTTTTAGTCAGGAAGTAAATTGCTTGATAACTGGAAGATTCACTGACTACATATCAGGGAAAATATATTCACTGAAAAAAATGTGCCTATTTATAGCTATTTTTCTAAGGCATCATACAAAAGATATCTATAGGCAAGAAACTCCCATATCCAACAGAAAATGGCTGTTACTACCTCTATCAAAGTTGTGGTTCAGAATGGGCTTTTATGCCTACTTTAGAAAGATTTTCTTTTTTAGTTCCCCCTCCCTCATGGTTCTGGTTTCTGAGAGGCACTGATTCTGTGTGGTTACACAGACAACATTGAAAATGTGATCTGAGATCTCGGATCTGGTGCCTTGATTTCTGTGATTCCTGGCTTTTCCCATTCCCTTCATTTAGGGCTTGGATTTTGGATTAAACTTAGTTGAGGCTGGGTTTTTGTTTCATCCAGCCCTGATGTAACAACTTGCAGCTGGCTCTCTTTGCTAAATCACCCAGAGAGGATTGTTAGAAGGCTTATGCTGCATAGTTCCTGTGCTGTGCTTTGAGGATTTATCACTGATTCCCAATAAAGAGGAAAGAAGGATCGGCAAGGGAATCATCTGAAAAGGGATTGCTGTTGTGTTTTAGTGCTGGAAAGGATGAGTGGGAGAAAAGGTAGTACTAGAACCAAGGAATAATGTCCAGATATCCCAGAGATTTTTTTCAATGTTTTTATCTTAATTTGTGATATTTTTTTTTTTTTTTTGTAGTTACGCGATTATCAGAGGCGCTTTTAAAAGTTCAGCAATTTTAAATAGTGTGCAATTTTCACTGTCTATATAGAGAACACTGTATTCAGAGACAAACCATAATAGCTCAGAAAGCTGTGTAACAATTTCTTCATAGAAATTCCTAAAGATAACTAGTTTCAGACTTAAGCAAATTAGAGATTGTCTTCTGAGCTCCCAACTGAACGTGAAATAAAGTGATCTTAAGCATTTCACGTTACTAAAATCACCATGATTACAGCTCTTAACTGACTGCATATTTAGTTAAATTAGTTATTTGTTAAATTTGCCTGAAATTAGCATCAAACTCTGACACATTCAGCGTAAGAGGGAAACTGACTGCTGGGAAATGCTCACATGCCAACTGTGTCTCATCTCATGTTCTGCACGTGACATTTAAGGTTTGATCCATGATCCATTGTTCAAGGCAGCTTCAGCAATTTATGATCACCATAAAGATCTGAATTTGAGGAGCACATGTGAATAACCAAGTTATTTACTCACTGAGTATGTGATCATCTCCATCCACTGCGCTTGTAGGTAGATCCCAAAGAGCTTCTACTGCTTGTTGATACTAAAAGCACTGATACTACAGCAATTGTTATGCAGTTGTGCAAAATGACTCTTGAGGTGTTCTAAAGAATTTTTGTCTGGACTTTTTGCCTCAGAATGCTAAGAGAGAAATCAGGGGAATCCTGTCCTCTACAGAATAATGCAAGAAAATTAGGTATGATAAAGGAAAGTAGGGAAGCACTTATGTGCAAGCAGGTAACCAAAGGAAGCAAGTGCTTAGGTACAAAGGCACGAGGAATGAAACGGGCAGTTACGTGGGCAGGCATTTGGCATTCTGACTGTTCAAGATTATTGAAAATTAGAATATCAATTTTCTGCTATGAAAGGTATCTAGGATTGTTGCCACACAGCATTCTAGCAGAATTGTCTGGAATAAGCCATTCTCTATTCACTTGCTAATAAAATACTTATTCAAATAATTAGAGAACATAGATTTTTCCTTGACAGTGTTCTCTAAGTAGGGATCAGATATCACTTACGTTTGTAGAGGTAAAGGTGGGGCACAGTGCATCCCGAGACTATTGCAAGTATTTCATTTTGTAGCTATTGCTATTGCTAGAATTTCAGAAATCTTAGGGCTTAGTTATCAGAAAAAAAGGTAATGAATTGAAGAGTCTGTATACATGGTAATTGTATACATCAGAGAATTTACTACACTGAAATAAAGCTTGATTCCAATGTTTGTCACCTGAAAACATGTCAATCTGCACATGGAAGCAGGGCATATGCTGACTAGGAAATAAATTTTCTCTCTGAAATATGCTTATTATCTCCAAGTGAGAATGAGTTATGGTATAACCAGGGGATTTCAACTAAAGGCATGAAGTCACTGTATAAGCTAAAGCACATTAATGTTCTTCATGGAGTAAGGGCAAGCAGTAATCCCCCCAAGAGTGCTTCCAAAGAGCTGCAACATCCATTACTTTATAGCAGTCTCACTTCCTTAAAAACAGATTTACAAAGTGAAATGTCAGTTCCTTATGTAATTCTTTTTTAATGTATTTTAAAACAGTCATCTTGTACCGAGTCATGCTTTCAGTGTAATTAACGAGGAACCTTATTTAACATCTAACTACTGCCAACCTGTGTATTAAATCCGGTTCCTGATACACACTTTTCTCAAAACAGAAGAGGAAATGTATGAGCTGTATAACCATAGAAACATAGGGCTGAGAGAAAGCTGGGGAATCATTTCTGTCTGAACTCTTCAAGTATCATTATTTGCCCAACCTCTTAAAAATCTCTTGCAGATTATGCTGCAGCTGACCTACATGTATGTAGATCCTTTAGAAAAAGTGCATGCCATATCTGAGAAGCATCTCAAAATGACTGGGTGGATACTTTTCTGGAGGGAGTCTTTGTTACAATGTTTAAAAACAATTACTCTTTTTCATCTGAGTCGTATATTAACCAAAGCATGTTAAAACTATTAAATCAGGCATTTACTAAAAAGCCCTCAGAATTAGTTTAAAAATTGAGTAATTAGACCCATGCTGCGATGACATTACTTTTCTGATATTACTTCCAACTGAAGCCCAGTCTCACTGCAGCCCTTTCATTAGTTGCTCTATGTAAATTAACTGGGAAAGAATGCCGTATGTTTTCAATTATATTTTAATGGAAACGAACAAGTTATTTTCTTTTAGACTGTAAGACTTAGTGGTAGAATATGTAGTATGCATAAAATTGGCTTTGCAATCATTTTCATTTGCAGAAGATTGGTTTGCAATAATTTATCTTTGTGAAGGGCTTATAATCAACTAGAACTTAGATTTACATAAGATTAGAGTTATTTTTAAAAATACGTGTAATACAAAGTGCAGTGCAGTACGTTTTGATGAGCACTATTAGCTAGGTTCTGTGACTTGAATGGGAGCAGGAAAAAGCTGCTAACGAGAAAGGTACTATAAAAACAAATTAACTGATGCCAGTGACTGACAGCCACTACAGGATCTTCTGTCTTAAATATGTCGGCTTTGGTACCACGTGCAGTACTGGAAGATGTAACAGTTAAATTGTGGTAATGTTCAAATTCACAAATCTCAACTCCTAAAGTATGCTAATGAAAAGCAGCTACATACCACAAATACTTATGATTGTTTAGCTGTTGAAGGAGGTTTAAATAAGAAAAGGAAATTATAATGCAGATCACAAATAGTGATTAGTTTCTCTGAATTTTGTTTTATTTATTTATAAGTGTTAAACACCTGCTTTTGTGGAGTTTCTTGATTTGATTGTGGAGTTTTCCATTTTTAATGTGATTTACTCTGTGTAAATACATAAAACTTAAAAGTATTCATTCTGGAGCTTTTCGTGCAATATAGAAATGTATAGATATTCTCTGTGAAAACGGCAACTTTGTGGCCAGCTCATGTAGACCTCCATGGGAACTCCTGCATTTCTCAGATGTAAGAAACTATCACTAAAACATGTTACCATGAAACACAGTATTTTCATTTAGTTGAGATTTCAGCTACATTCCTGTTCCAATTGAAGGGCAGGTCAATATGCATCATCATGTATATTCATTCTCTCTTTAAACAGTACCTGGGTCACACAAGAGAAACTTATGTAACAATAAGGTTGAATTTAGAATATAATATACTTTAATTATGGAAATGTGAAAATACGGAAGTCCTAAATAACTCTGGCCTCCCATGGTCTTTTACTGGGCTCAGGTGTGGTGGCTGCTGACTCACTGCAGCATTGTCATTGCCGTGCTCCTTTTCTGCATCTGTTGTATGTCTGCAATACAGGAGTTAGATGAGATTCAGAGTTAGACCACCACTGAAAAACAATTCGTACCCAGCCTGTATTTATATTACTTTTGATATGTCTCTAATATTTCATAATGATTTAGTGAAATGTACTGCCGGCACTGGAATGTTCAAGGTTCCTAAAAGAAGGAGGCCAGCTAGGAAGTCTGTAAAATTTGACAGCATTGCATGCAGATGCTTGTTTCCACCCTGCAGCTGCAGGTTGCAGGAGCGCAGGCTTGTTCTTACCTGCTGACACAATAAATACAAGGATGAGTGAAGCAGACTGAGTTGTACCATGAAAGGATGATGCGCTGGCTGCTTGCCCTCGCTCCCTACTGCTCAAGAGAAGGATACTCAGCTCTGATCTGTTTTTCTGGCTCATGTTTTATCACGAAGTCCCACATAACCATGTGCATTATGGCAGTGACTCTGGACCTGCATTTTCTTTCTGGTTAATAGTCCTGATTAGCACCCTACAGCTTCACAAATGGGACTCTGGGCAATGGCTCTGAAGTTCAAGGCCAGCACCTAAATGCATGCTGATTATGTTTAAGCTTGTTACAACCATGCTGCTGTAGGGTAAAATGGGCCACAGAAACAAAGTACTCACTTTCAAAAAACAAATAAAAACTACTCAGCAAGTTTTAATTATTTTGTAGCTTTTACAACATCCTGAATCACATTTTCATTTTGATCAAGACTGTTGTAATACAAGCAGAAACAGATGGAGATTTGGTGGTGATCCAGGCTGCAGATGTAGTCAGAGGCCATCTCTGACTTGCATCATGGAGGCATTAACCTAACCAGATTGTGTGGTGAGTTATGTTACCCAAAATGCAGTGGCTTGACTCTCAGATGGTAATGAACCCCTTCTGTCCTAAGAATTGTCTGTCTAGTCCCAAGGATTAGTCATCTCTACACCCTCACAGTCTGTTCTGATGAGTCAAAACCCCACGAAGGTTTGTGCTGCCGCCTCCTCCTCCTTTCTGATAGCATACACCAATTAACTTCTGGCTCTTAATTGAAGATGATTCTTACTTCCATTGTAGGCTTTGCTGTCAGTAAAATGTATAATTATGAACTAAATAAACATTTAATGAACATAAAATTTATTCAAGATTGAAACGGAGACTTGAATAAAAACTTGAATAGCATTTAAATAATCAATTTTATTCTGACTAAGAAAAGGGGTAGTGGACTGTCTATGGCATTTAGAGTAACCAGTTCTCCTAGTTGTTTTTCTCATTGGCAGTTCTTTCTTGCTTTAGTGGTTTCAAATTTACATTGCTTTTAACATAGCATTCTCTATATATTCAGGATATAATTTTATATATTTTATATGTAATATAAAAAAGCACTTGTGTATTAAAAAGAGTTCACTGAATGACTGAGGAGCACTAGCTTCATACTACCTCATTTCCAATGGCCATCACCTCCTGTCTCTGTTCCTCTGTATTAGCAATTTCTGTAATCCTTTCTGGTAGGTAGCTTCAAAAGATTAGAAATGTGTTTTTTCACTCTAAAGTAGTCAAATGGAAATATTGCCTTTTCAAATGAATTGTGCATTCTCTGTCCAGAAACTGTCGCACCACTTGAATTCATGGTGAAAAGTGGTTGCTGTGATTATCCTATGACTAACAAAAGATAGAAAAGAGAAAGAAAATTGCAGCAGTTACCCACGCAGGAGGAGAGGATCATTAGAATATACAGAGAGATATAGCCACCTTTTATTTTACTGTAGCCCTTGTGTCAAAACATTAAGGGATAATAAACTATCAGCCTTTCAGTAAAGTCGACAGATTATTTGCTTTTGTTGGCACTCAGAGATGCTGCAGAGCACACGGGTAGATCTGGGAGAAGAGTACCATCCAGCTGGGGGTGGGGAAGAGCATCCACTGCAAAATTAAATGGGAATGCCAGGGCTTAATAGGTACAGCATCAGAAAAGACGAAGATATTTTTCCAACTTGGAGAAATATTAGATTTCAAAATAGAAGTATGAGATAGGTCACTTACTGAATATAAGAATCAAGTTGTTTTAAGTGTAAAATAGCAAGGCTTACTTGCTCAAAACATAACTAGGCAAAAGCTCCTGATTTCAGGACAAGCACAAATAAGTCCAGCTAATGCAGAGCTTTAAAACAGAAGAGACTGACAAATAATGTTTCATTTCTGAAATCTTTTTGGTAACTTCAATGGTTTGGGACTAACCTGTGAAGGTCTTATAGCTACCAGATATTCACACCATTTCATTTTGGGAGCCATGTGGAACTGTCTTAGATAAGGGGAGGGGGAAAGCTTTTTTTTTACTGTGACAAAGTAGTAAAATGAACTATAGATATTCCTTTGTGTGTGTGTGTGCACATTAACACACAGCCATGTGTGTCCCACTTAGAAACAACCTGTTATGCAGCAGATGTTGTGACTGGGGGAATCATTCCATTACTCTGTTCATTACAAGGACATCCATTTTGAAAAAATACACATGGTTAGTGGTAACGTGCTGGTTTTAAATTAACCTTTCTAGCATAGCTTTATCAGAGAAACAAAGGCAGATTGGGGTTTCTCCTGGCTACTCCACTGGCTTCCATTCCTGTATACTTGGACTTCTGTGTGTCCACCACCACCTTCCCAATGGCCGTCCTGAATGGCCATCCCTGCTGTAGCCTGATCTGTGGGAGGATGCCTTTTCACCCTCCACCATGGAAGATGCATGAAGCCAATCAAGTAGAGATGAAGATGCATTTCTTTTTCAATAGCTTCTGTCCTAGAGCAGAGGTAGTATTTCTTCATATTAAGCAACAGAATGCTCCTGGTGTCAAAACTGTATAGAAATCTCTAAGTGCTCAAGTGCATTAAGAGTCTAAATATCCGAATAAGAGCTGAGGAAAGGAGTTGAAGGTAAACTTTTCTTTGAAAATGTATTACAGGAAAAAAACCTGCAGATTTGAACTCTTGTAAGAATGGCCTAAGCTATTCCATCACTATTTTAAAAATTATTTAAATATAGTTTTATTCCTTTAATTATGCTATTATTCAGTAACTTGCTTTAAAGAAATTGCATTCCCTAAAGTTATATAGAATGAATGCCTGTGATTTTTATTAGAGTCAAAAAAGTAGTCAACCTTTGGGGATGGAAAAAGATGATTCCTGAAAATAACCATGTCTAGTTCCCTGTCAACACTCAAGTATTTCATCAGAAACTCACTAGAGTTTTGTTAGACCTAACTTTAGATAACTGAATGGATCATTTTCCCTCATGGACTTTTGAGGAAGAATTCTACACTATAGAAAGTCTAACATACCCTTTTTGTCATTAAATATATGAACTATGGACTACAATTATTTTCCAGCTTGTAAGACTTTAAAGCACTTCCACTGTTGTTATTTCACTCTCTGTTCATTATTAGCTGAGTGTTTAAAATTATTTTAGTATTTTCTTTTGTGAACTTTGCTGTTCCCTCACAAAATTTTTTGCAGCTCTTCCCAGTGCATGTTTCTTTTCCTCTGTATGACACTTAGTTATTTAAATACATAAAACTGGTGAAAAAATATCCAATGTCATCCTTCTCTCTAGCATCAATGTAATAGTTATTTCTCTCAAAGCTGTTAATCAGAATAGAAACACTGACTTGCACTCTTAATTTCTTAAGGAACGTCACACCATTCAAAGTCAGATTCTCCAACTGTGAAAGTATCTGTTTAGAGACAATGAAAAGGGGACTGCATCACAAGGGCAAACGTGAAACGTGTGTGTGTGCTTCAGTTTTGTGTGTCTGAGAACAAATCCAATAATGGTTCGTGTTCAGATTTTTAACCTGAAGATCATTCTAAATACTCCTGCAAGATTATTTTGTGGGACTGTAAAGCAGCCTTGCCCTTAGGGATACTTATTTATGTTTGTGACCATATGTATTATATCTTAATTTATGTATATAGACATCATTGAGTAAAGGGTTTTGAATCAGAATGTGAATAATTCTGCAGTCATCACCTTTCTCACAGAAGGGAATTCTGTACTGTGAGTCTGCCTCTGTGAACCTTCATGGTTATAACTGATTTTTGTAGGTAATTGTACTGAAAGAAGAGCTGGAGCTGCTTGAAACTTTGGAGATATTGCCTATTAAGAAATCTTGGACTAAATACTGTTGGAGTAAGCACTTCTTGTGTAGTTGCACAGTGCCTTGCCTTGCTGAAAGGGCCAAGATTTTTAGTGCCTGTTCATAGTACCTTTTTTCTGCAGTGCTCTCTATAGTTAAGCTTTAGTATGATCGTCACTCCGAGTGAGACAGAAAATGGATGGGTTTTGTTACCATTCCTATTTTGCCACCAAGTAATAGGAGAGAGCACAAAGGGGCCCTCTGGTTATTAGCTCATTCTGTTGCTTTCTGATTGATATTCTGAGTAACGGAGGTAAGTTCTGAAAGCTCATTTTATCTCTGCTTTCATCTCGCCTTGATCCACCTAGGCAGCAGTTATTTAATTCAGGAGCCAATTTTGGCTTAATATTGGGACAAACTTAAAGGATTACATGTGCTCTTTACCTAATAGAGAGCTGCTGGGCTGGGTGTTGACTGAGCATTGCTATTGCTCCAGTCTCACCAAATCTATCAGTTGCTTCCCAACCACTAATAGTCTGAAATGAAGAACAGTAAATTGCTTTTGTTTCTCTTGCCATTTCTTGGTATTAGAACAGGAATGATTTATGAACCACAGTGTGTAACACTATGGAGGAAATACCTGAAGAGAAGTCCTTTGTTGTTGCTTCTTTGGGCTTTGTAAGGCAGCGGTGATGCAGCTATAGTCTGAGGGTCTATCGTGCTGTCCTGCTAATGCTTACCTCTAGGTGAATTAAGCTGACAGTGGGATTGCTCTTTTTTAATTGTTATTTCTGCATTAAATACTTTTTTAAAGTGGCAGACAGCATGATCAGGAGTGACAAAATTGAAGGCCTTTTGATTCAGTAGAACTGCAACATAAAATGTGTCATCAAAGAATATGAAAATTAAGTTTTTTAATGAAGACAATAAAATACACCTTTCGCTCCAACTTTAAAAAGACTTAAACAGAGACAGGAATTGAAGTAAGGAGAACAAAGTAGAAAGAATCTCAGTATCAGATAAAAAAATCTGAAGTCTTATTAAAAATAAAAGCTGTCATTTTATCACCGTTGCCATCTTTTTACCCAATATCCCATAAGTTTAGCTTATGCCACCATCTACTGGCCACTAGTTCAAAGTGTTCGGCTCACTCCTGCAAATTCAGTACTGAAACTTAAAAATCTGTTCAGAAATGCTGCAATGACCGTAGATGTCGACATCCTATAGATGTCTGCTCTTGACCTGTGCTTTAAGAATAGATTTTTAAAATGTCATTTTGCAATGGTATCAATGTGATAATCGGTTATCATGGTAACAATTGTTCCTCAATCTGGCAGGTACTTTTGAAAACTTCACCCACTGATATTTCTGTTTGCACTTTGGAAGCTGGCGATCGTTGTTAGGATCTCTGATGGAAATGTTAGAAGCTTTAATTAATGTCCAAAGCATGTATTGCAGGTTCCCTGGGGCAATTACTTAGTTGGTATTTCATAGAAGTATTTATTCCTTGGCATGAATCCGCATACTGCCCATGCCACATCTAGCAAGCAGTGTTCTAGTGTTAACAATCTATTTTAGCCTTCTGTTTTTTCAGTAAATTGAAATAGAGAAGTGAAAAAATGTATACCTTTAAACACTAAGCCTTTAGACAAATTTCTGCAGAATTTACAACCACTTACTATGAATTTGTAGTTTTGGCAAGCATTCTCACTGACAGCCTATGAGAAATTGGGTGATACAGGACTGAGTTCTGCATGACTTGGGAGAGAATTAGGCAATTCTGCTGACGTATGATGCGTTTCCTGTGAGCTGTAAAGCTTACATGCAAGCACCCTCACACTCCCTTCCAGAGCAAATAGAAGAGTCTGTGATGTGATGTCACTTCATTGTTTCAATCAGTTACCTAAAGAGACTTCCCCAACTCCAGCTGCTACTGCCTTCCCTTTTCCTCCCCTTTCCAGAGACAGACCTGCCTTTCCAGAAGGAGATGCAGAATGAGACCAGTATTCAGCCTTCTGGGAAATCTCCCACCACCAAAGCAGTTTTTCATTTTAAAACATTGGCCAGAATAAGGTAGGAATTGTGGCAGGAATTTCTCCATAAAAATTGCCATCCTGCACTCCCTTTTCAAGGGTTCAGCAAGATCAGAGGCTGTTCTTTCCCCAGGCACCAGTCCTGGGGACTGTTTCTCTCTGTGCACAGCCTGGGGCATTTCTCCTGCAGGCTCTGATATCCCCAAAGGCTCAGAGTTTAAGCACTGGGCTGGAGTTGGAAACAAATCCTCCCTTTCACATGGGAGCATGCAAGCCATTTTACAGCACTCATTTCAGTTCAAGAGTGGGTTAAATTGTCACCACAGACAGAACCACTCTGACTTCAGAAGACCCCCTTGAACTTAAGTCAGTAATTCATTAAAAGAAATGGAAGCCTTTATTACAGGCTTTAATTTCCATATTGCTAAAACCACAAATGAGTATGTGAGAGTCCATTCACTCCTATGCATGAGTAGCTCATTCACCTCTCCAGCTCCATCCCTTGGCCTGTGCCCTGGCAATTTATAAAGTGATGGCAACGCACAAGCCTGTTATCACTGTGGCAGACTCCCCCTAATAGTTTCTATAGTGATAACTTCAGGGCCTCATGGTAATGGACACAGCCAATTAATTTCCTGTCTATCCTTTTTCCTTGCATAGCTTTACTTATGCCAAACTAAATGTCAAGTAGGAAAATCTTCTGTTTTGTCCCTCTAGCCCAGAAACAGTAGATAAGCATAAAATCTAAGTCAAACATCATATCTCCGGAGATTTCACATATGACTAATTACAATTTGGAGGCACATATGCTTTTAATTAACCACTATTTTTTTTACCAGACAGAAAATACGAGGGGCTGCAGCGGTGACTACCCTTAGGATGTCAGGCTGTGAATTTGACACTAAAAGTTGATCTGATAAGAGGGGTGAGGGGGAGTATTTCCTCCGTGCTGCCTTTTGCAGACTCTGCTGGGGGAGAAAATAGTCTGGTGTTTAAAGGACTGGAGGGTATTTCTGTAGTCACACACCTCACTAGCAATTTGTCCTGTGGTGAATCATGAAGATTTGGCATGATAATGTCCTATCCAGTAGCAATTTTGAGATTTTTTTTTTTCAGTGGGAAATCAAACCAGTCTGACGTTGAGCCAGATTTGTGCCTAAATTGTTATTCCTTGTGATAACTGCTATTGCTTCCTATTTGTCATTGCACTGGGCTTGCACATGCATCACTCTGACAGGTGCTCTTTACGGCAGTGTTTCTGGAACTAGGTCAAGGAGGTTGATGGGTAATTTGTGCTTGGAAGACCAGAAAGCATGATAATGGGAAAGGAGGTGATTTTGAGTGGTTCTGTCCAACAGTTCATTGATCTACTGGTGTGGATTATGATACGGCATTTTCAAAGGCACAGAGCTGCCAGCCCCATGTATAGTGGTTTTTGTTTAAAAAAAGAAAAAAAAAAAGCCAGTTCATGGATTTAAAATAATGTCTCTTTTTTTTTAACCCTCCTTTTTAAGAAAACAAAATATAGAGTGTAGAAGGTTGCTTTTTTTTTTTTTTTTTTTAAACACTTTTTTAATTCAAAA
>VZTU01012195.1:25367-59661 GCA_013400835.1 Zapornia atra
GACAAATGAAGTAGTTAAGTGATCTCTGCAGGTAACTTGTTTTTGTTATGTTTTTTTTTTCTTAATGTCATATTTGACACTGGCAGTATCATCACACAGTTCAAAATGTAGTACTGCTGTTTCACCAGAATTATTTTCTTAATTTTTTTTTAACTTCCTTCCAGACCAATTGCTCAATAGCCATGACCTACCTTGTACAATTTCCTGTGAATCAGTATCCTCATTTGTGATGTCTGTTGCCTACCAGCTCCACTTGATCTCGGAGACTGGTTGTTGGATTTCTCCACAGTCAACATCTTTTCTCTGGAACAAGAGTATTTGTCCTTCCCAAATTTGAGGGGGTTGGGGGAAGGTTAACCAGAATTATTACATCTTCAGGTGCACTCTTATTAGAAATGTAAAGTTTTATGTATTTAGAATAATTATTGTAAAAATAAAATAGCAAATTGTTTTATAAACTGCTTTTTTTTTTTTACAAGTGTCTTAAGTACATTTTTATACATACGTGCTTTTATGCATAGCTATGAAGTGACTGCAGCAAAACCATCTTTTCTACATATGTATTTTCACTAGAGATATTAGAATCTAATAAAACATTCAGGATTTAACTAATCAAATGTTTCATTTTCAAAACTAATATAAACTTTTCTACTTCATCACCAGGAGTTGGAGAATCACCACCGAGATTCATTCCCCAAAAGAAAAGCTTCTTTATGAAGGAAACGAAGGGCATATTCTGAATAAGGTAAGTGGAATGAATTAATCTCTCTCAAACTTTGCTGATCAGAAACCATTTTATTGTATCTAAGACATATATAGTATAATGCATGTCAGAGTAGAACATAAATTCTATTGACATAAAATTATACTGTTTAATGAAAACAAGCTACAGATGGATGGAAGCTTCTACTGAATGCTCTGTCAATCCCATGCCATTCTGAGAAATGTTGGCAACAATAAATATGGAGAAAAAGTGAAGATCTTTCTACTCAATTTTATGCATCATTTACTGTACCTGTGCTGATTTACTTTCAAAAATGGACATTTTCCAATGTCACATGCAGTATTTTGGAGGAAAAGTTCATCTGTAAGTTGTTGAAACTGTTCAAAGTGAGCACCTAGGTCAATACGAGGCCCACTAAACCAATAGGCTATTTCTTCACTACAGTTATAGCCTTTTACCATGCAAACTGATATAATTTAGTTTCAACCATACCATTTACTGCCAGACACACATAGAAACTTCTTGCTATATCAAGATGTACAAGTGAGAGAGAACTTGTGCCCAACATAACTTACATTCCATTACCTTTTTTCACTGTTTTTATTTCTTACTGTCAAAATTTCAGGGAAAAAAAAAACAAACCAGAAGGTGTTTTGGCAAAATCTTGTTTTAGTCTGGATAGATACTGGTCACATTCATAGTGCACTTGAGCATGTTATTTTTCATAGACCTGCTTGAAACTTTGAGGAAATGTTGATGTTCATACTTCAACTCACTTAATATAATTTTATCCTTTCAAAAGTTTCAGCAATGTCAACTTTATATGCATGTCAGTACATACTTCATGAAACTGTTGAGCAGCCTTGTGATTCTGAACTTGAGATAAATCCTCTGCTGCATCTGTCTTTCTGCAGAGGCATCTGGGTCAATAATTAATGAAAACAAAATAAAACTACTACTGACAGGTGGGCTTTGAAAAGTAATCTTTGAGATAAATATAAACTTCAGTAGGTATCTCACCGTTGATTCATAGAGTCTTTATTAGCATCAAAAAACATTTGCATGAAGCCCTAGAGAATTTCTTACACCTTGGCTTTGTCAGGTTGGAAAATATATTTGCATATAACATTTATTGAAGCTTTAGTAGAGCTGAGAAAGATAAAACATTGTGTTGGGTTTAGTTTACTTTCTGTTTGTGATTAGATTTTTCATTTCTTTACTACGTGTTTGGGGAGCAGAAGGAGGAAAGTTAAAGGGTTTGGTTTTTTATAGTTACTAATTTCATCACACTATCATTCCAAAAAGGATAGTGTACCTGCAATTTAGGCTTCTCAAAAATATTGAAATATTTTTTTAGAAAAATAATAAAGTAATGCATTGCCTTACCATTTAATGATGAGAGTATGTGAATATATCACTATCTAGAATTTAAATCACTGCAAAACGCTTCAAATATTTTGAGAGCAGAATTGACTTTAGGTCCTCTCTCTGTCCAGATCATCCCTCTAGTAACCAACAGACATACCACAGACATAGATCTACTGTGGAGGTTTCTTCCATCGAGTTAATTTTTGCTTGTATTTTCTCCATCTGCTCTTTTTTTTCCTCTTCTTGTTTCTGTATGAGTTTGCAAATGAATAACTCTGAAAGCTGAAAAGTTTATTCTTTTTCTTGCTTCAATAATTTTAATTAAGGTTGATGGGTTTGGGTTATTTAAATTTAAAAGTGCATATAAAAATTTGTATGAAATACAAAATACTGAATGAATTACAGATTTTAATTCACAAATTACATTTACACACATATATACAGCATAAGGCTCTTGAGTAGAAAATATTGCATGACACCCATCTGATTTTGTTTATCAGTGTTCATAATGCATGTCAATATCAAGATTTTTGGTGGATTTATATTCCTACCAAAGGAACAGCATAACTGAGTCATAGTTTCAGCTTATTGAGTTTCATTAAAGCAGAATTCTCAATGTGCAGCTCAACAGAGGTCTGGAATAGAAATTTCAAAGCATTTAGTTTCTGAGACTTTACAAAAATCTACCATGAACTAGGAAAGCATTAGCCGAGCACTCAAATTTTGACTGCATTGTAATTTATGCCAATAGAAGGTCTGCATTAGCATCAGTGAGCTACTGCTAAGTGCTAAGGTCAGTTGTGCATTTCATACTTCAGCTGCAGAGGAAGAATTTTATTGCTTTTCATAGTCATGGTGCAGTGAAAAAGGTGCTTTATGATGCCACAGACAATTAATTGAGGTACATTACCTAGAAACTAAAAAGGTCACACGTGGAACATAATGGACACCTCATAACCCCTATTAATGATTACAGAAATGCAAATTAGTACTTTCCAGTTTCCAACTAGTAGAATAACTCTTCTCCAGCTTTGAATTATGTTTCCATTTGCTTACAATCTTTACTCCTTAAAATGTTTAATTTACCTTTTTTTTAAAAAGTAACCTCAGCCTACATTAAAAATTATACATTGTATAAATTATACTATTCATAAAAGCTCTATTAAACCGCAATTATATTTCTTTGTAATAAGCATAGAGTAAGAGAAAGGACCGATACAAATATAATAACACACTTAATGCTTCAGTAAGCTCCCTTTAAGGCTTTCTGTGCTAATACCTTTTCTATTTCGTGGGATTTCAGAAAAACTTTTGCCCTTCCTTGTGAAGACAAACTTGAAAACCTACAGAATTTCATGTCCTGAAGAATAAATTATAGGTTTAATTAAAAGCTGTGATTTTGTTAGTGTTGTATGCCAAAGGAGCAGTCCTAACACAGAAGAATTCAGTGGCAGTAATTACTAAACTTGCCCAATCTTTCTGTCCATTTTTGTATGGCCACCTGTAAGGTCAGATCCTACTGATTTCATTATAACTGATATTACAGCGTATTGGTACTTTCCGGCTCTTGAATTAAAACCTGTAGCATCACAGCATGACTTCATGATGTGACATCACTGAACTGTTTCCTTGTAGCCTGTAACATTTGTAATGCTAACAAAGAAATATTCAGTGGAATATGAAAATTCTTCAAAATAGTATTATTTTTAGAAACGTCTTGATGTAGTTCCATCTGAAACTTAGATCCTTTGCTGCTTTTTTAAGTAAAGACACTGGAAGAGTAAGATTAGAGCAGTTTGCTTTTACCTTTGAGCCAGGAGCTACAGCTCCTTGCAGGCCTAATAAAATTTCCAGATAAGTGTATTGGTCTTTAAAGTCCAGAACTTCCTATCCTTTCCAAGTATGCACAGAGAAAGGAAAAAAAAAGAAGGAAAAAGCTTTCTTTTCCAATGCAAGAGTTGTTCCAAGAGCTGTTCTAAAAAACCAATAGTGCAATAATGGGATACTTCACGTCAGAGACTCTGAAAGTAGACGTAACTTCGTAACTTTGAAATTAGATCAAGTTGCTCAAGGCCATGGCCATAAAACACAGAAGGTTTTTTGTAAGTATTTTTGAGAGAATTTTCAAGCACTGGAACAGGTTTTCCAGAGTGGCTGTGTAATGTCCATCCTTGCAGATAGTCAAAACCTGACTGGACACAGAAGCCAGCTCTAGTTGCCCCCCTGTTTGAGCAGCTAACTCCAAGGGTCTCTCTCAACCTCAGTGGTTCAGATTCCCTACCCCAAACCCTGGACAGCCCACAAGACATATTTCCCCCTATTTTAACTTTTGTTTTGTGGATTATACAACTTTGTATCTTCCACTAATTGGTGCTAGCTAACAAACTGAGGTTTCAGTGTGCCTCAGGCCAGCTTTGACATGCCTTAGTGGTTCCTTTTCTCCTGCATTCCCACTGATGTCATTAGATTGCAGCAGCCTTAAATGCAGTCCCCAAGCGCCTTCCTTATGGGCCTGTTGGCCCTGCAGACACAGGTAAAACAAATGTAAAGACCAATGTGGCCTTTCTTGAACTTTCTCAATTTTTCCCAAGAGCCTCTAAGGACTGATCATCCACATCCAGCTCCCCATCCTGATCTGCACTATCAGTAATTAAAGGCTATGGATTACAGCCTCCCCAAATTATTCACAGAATTTAAAAAGACAAGCAGTTTTAAAGCACTGCATACATCTGTATACTGAAGCTCACTTAACTCTTTCAGAGTAGTGGTTTGCGGGTCTCACACATGGTATGTAGTCTTTGTTCTGCAGAGGCTCATTGCACCAGTGTTCAGCTGTTGAGCTGAAGTAGCTAAGCTCAGCCTGAATAACCAACAGTGCTGCAAAAGTACCTAATTGTGACTGTAAAGATAATCTTTAGCAGTTTCTGACCTTTCCAAATTTTTACCTTGCAGAAGTGTTTTACAATGAGACCATTGATTTATTTGCTTTCTCCCAGTTGACTGGTGTGCTGATTTATGAAGTAATTTGATGGAGGAATTATTTCTAAGGATGTTTGTAACACAGGGTTGTGCTAGAAACAATTTATTATTTTAAACTTTAAAAATTGCATGTATATTTAACAGTTTAAAGCAGATAGCCAAATTATAATAGAGATTTTAGCTTTCCTTAGTAGCTATCTATCTTAAGATGCAGTCTGAACATTGAAGATGAATGGTGCAGAACCCTCACCTCAATTGTTGGTAAATAGTGCAGAACACCACCATGGCTCATTTCCCCTTTGATTCATCGTATGGTATTTTTCCCCTGTATTTAGAAGTCATGAAACATCTCCTTTTGTCCCTTTCTTTAGCTTAAGACCATAAAGTCTGTATGCCCGAACTGTACAACTGGTGGTGATGAAGACAGCTAAAGAATTTCCCTACAAGGATTTGAGTTTTTCAGAGTCCTAAAGTTCCTACTGTCTTGTGGCAGTAATCTTGATTCTTTTCTCTTTACAAAACAACAGGCAACTGGAGTCCATTGCAGCTCTTAACAGGCATAAAAAATTATGAATAAATAGCAAGCATGCTTAGAATCATAGCCTGATGTCATGAGTAATACCTTTCCAATTAAAAGGTAACTGAAAAGTAATTTCTTTTAGTAAACATGACAAAGATTTCATGACAGTTATATCATCATTATGCAGTTACTGGAAGTCAGTCCAAATAAACAAACATGCAGGCAAAAGAAGCACTTTTTCTTTAAAATGTTATGTATTTCAGTATCCCAATTAGCATATCAGGTTTTAATTGGAGTTATCTTTCTAAGCAAATCCCTTTCCTCATTAACATTTTGAGTCAATGGTCACCCTTTCTCTCCTCCCAAGCAGTAGGAGTCCACTGTAAGATTACCATACACAGACAACACTCCCCTTTTCTAAGAGCTGTATGCAGCTATTTTTTTTCCCAGTAATATAATTTCCTGCTGTTACATCTGTTACAACTGAGGCACATAACAAGCTTTCAAACTTTTAAAAACCATGAAAGTAATGGATATGCAGTCAGGGATATGGTGTATCTTTGTTTCTTTCATTTAAAATGGTACTTCAGAGCTATTTTAAATTTTCTATATAATCCAAACCTCAGTTTCTCTTGAGTTCAAATGCAATTTTTTCTTCTCTCTTCCTTTACTCTATCAGCCAGTCTGCTGTTTGTGGTATTTTTCTCAAGTCAAAATTAAATTACTGATATTGTAATTCAATACCATATTTAAAAATCGATTTGCTTTGTAAAAATAGCTTGGAGTGCCATTACAGATATACTGGCTAGACTCTGCGACTTTTTGACATATCACCTGTGGGAGACTAAAAATAAAATTTGTGCTGAATTAGGAGCCTATTGTGCATGCTGCTAGGCAGAGAGGAAATGCCAGGAGTTTCAAGTTGTAGGGAGTTTTAAAGATAAAATGTTTAATGTAACACAAACTTTTCCTAAGACTGAAATGCAAGCAAATCCCAAGGTCAACCATTCAGGAGGGATACTGCATATCTTGAGTGTTTCCTTGCTTTTATTGTATGGTTGCAGCGATAGAGTTCGTTATCGCAGCTTGAATGATTGATTATTTTAGTATTGGCTCATAAAAGATGAGAAGTCAAAAGGGACATCATATTCTTGTGTTTCATCCTTCTCAAATAATTTGTTTGCTTGTGTTCTTGTTTGATCTTTCTTAGTTCTCCACAGCAAGAGCTGGTTTCATTTTTCAGTTCCATTTGCACTCACTGTTTCAAAGGAAAGTAATCTAGAGGAGTTTACATGTAAATGAAATTTTCACCAAACTGGTTGCCTTTATTTTTTTAATTATTTTAAAACAGGTTTTATTCTCCCCACTGTGTTTGGTTCTTGATACTGGTTAAAAGGTTGGTGACTGACTGTGAGAAGCAATATACTACTTTTAACATCTTTAATGTCCATTAGCTGCCTATAAAATCTGCAGAAGAGGAGAAAGTCATGAAATCAAAGAAAATACCTTTCTCAGAATACACAGAAGCTCATGACACTGAACTATAGCACCTAATTAGTAATTTTTCCAGTTTCAGAAATGTATTTATTTCCCTTCCAATTCCACATGCAAACTATGACATTATATATTTAGCTCAAAAGACTGTTTAAAATTTCAATTGAGGAGGAGGAAATTATAGTAGAGAAATGTTGAGGGTACGAAGTATTGGAGTAGTAAACAGAACAAAAAGCAAACATTCATGGTAGAGTGTAAAATGTGCCATGGAGTCACTGGCATATACTGTAATATGTCTAGTATGTATATGCATATTATACAGGGAATTTATCCCCTGGGGTGTATTAGTTACAGTTCACTAATTTTGCTTTATTGGTTCTGCCCTTTTTCTTTCGTTCAGCCTCATCCCACACACACATCGGTATTTTCTACAGTGTCATTGCTGGTCGGGCTCTGGTAAAAATAGCAGGTCTTTAAACACTGCTATTGGAATAGTGGTTTGGTTGACTTAGTTTCTGTGGTGGGTTGACACAGACTGGAGGCCAGATGGCCACCAAAGCCACTCTGTCACTGCCCTCCTCAGCTGCACGGGGGAGAGAAAATATAATGAAAGGTTATGGGTCAAGGTAAGGCAGGGGGAGGTCACTCACCAATTACTGTCACAGGAAAAACAGACATGACTTGTGGAAAAATTAATTTATTACCAATCAAGTCAGAGTAAGATTATGTGAAATAATACCAAATCTTAAAGCATCTCTCCCCACACCTCCCTTCTTCTCTGGCTTCATGTCACTCCTGATTTCTCTACCTCTTTTCCTGACAGCAGCACAAGGGGATGGATAATGAATGTTGTGGTCAGTTCATCACAGGTCTTGACTGCTCCTCCTCCTCAGGGGTAGGACTCCTTACACTCCTCCCCTGTTCCAGAGTGGGGTTCCTCCCGGAGGAGACAGTCCTCCACAAACTTCTCCAATATGTGGGACTCCTTCCCACAAGCCACAGTTCTTCACTAACTGCTCCAGCCTGAGTCCCTTCCATGGGGTGTAGGACTCTCAGGACCAGCCTGCTTCAGCATGGGGTCATGAGTCCTGCCAGCAAACGTGCTCCTGCATGGGCTCCTCTTTCCATGGGTCCACAGATCCTACCAGGAGCTTGCTCCAGCATGGGCTTCCCGTGGGGTCACAGAATCCTTCAGGTATCCACCTGGTCTGGAGTAGGATCCTACATGGGCTGAAGGTGGAATCTGCACCCCATCATCCTCCATGGGCTGCAAGGGGACAGCCTGATTCACCATAGTCTCCACAGGCTGCAGGGGAACCTCTGCTCTGGTGCCTGGATTACCTCCTGCCCCTCCTTCTGCACTATCCTCAGTGCCTTCAGAGTTGTTCCTCTCACATCTCACTCTTCTCTCCTCTGCAGTTTTTGTCTCGCACTTTTTTTTTCCCCCTTCTTACCTATGTTATACCAGAGGTGCTACAACCATGAATGATGGGCTTGCCCTTGGCCAGCAGCACAAACCACTATCTCCTATTCTTATCAGCTAATCTATACAGAAATAGATAATGTTTTTACAGAAGTAAAGGTGACACATTTTATATTAGTTATAGTTAACACAATCTTTCCATATCTCAAACCTGGGAACACGAACCACATATCTACTCTAGACATGGGAGCAGAGTTTTGGTCTGTAACAAATTCCAATCATGTTATTACAGCCATGTCTAGACCGAAAAAAAAGACCAAGTCGCCACGTTAGATTACATGTCTGCCAGGTACTGTATTTTAAGTTACAGTTTTATAAACTGCATAGTACCTGAAACTTAGAAAATAAAATCTGTTTACCAGAGGGTGAGGCATGGTATAATGTCTATAATAGAGATTTATTTCTCTATGAACTGTAAAGCTTGAATTTATTTACTTAACAGCAGTTCATACCAGAGAAGCAAATGAACTTTTAACAGTGGAAAAGAGAAACTTTTAGTACACTGCACAGGAGGTAGATTTTAATTTGCAAAATACTTCTAGATCCTTTAAATTCCGATTCTAGCAGTATCTAAGGCATAAAAAGTGCTTTTCACTGTTGCTTTTAAGAAGTTGTTTTCTATTTCCCTTTGGAGGCGTTACATATATCACATTGCAACACTGCTCGTTCACTGTACTCGAGTGCAGTATTTGATGTAGGTGGTGTTGCATGTCCAAAATGTGCACCTGGGGACTAATGGGGAGAGATTTTGAATGCAGTATTTTATTACAGACTGGTTGAGGAGGTGTTGGTGGTTTTGATGATGATGATGGTGTACTCAATGGTTTCCTCTGGAAGCCTATAAATCTAGCACCTGAAAAACAAGTTAGTTTCAAGCTCCAATCACCAGCTTGTTACTTGTAATTATCAATCAGTATCGAAGCACAATTCTACAAAATCCTGTTCTCTACTCTCACAAGTGTCTGGTCTCAAATCAGAATTTCTGCTGAGGTTTTTCCAGCACATATTGTGCATCTGCCTAAATAAAATGTGTAACTCCACAGTACATTTAGAAACAAATAGACAATGGTTTGATTCCTATTTATTTTGTTTTTCTTCTAGTATGCTCCATTGGTTAAGGCTGGATGTGAGATACTGTGGGGCTCATAACAAATTCCTCTCTTGTATATCTGTTTACTTTAATGCCATTTTGCCAACCATTTTGAAAAAAATATGGACATGTGCTACATGGAAAAAAGTGGGTTGCCTCAGTAGTTACTGTGAGGGAAAATAAGCGATCAAACGACATAAAGACATTTCAAGGTTGTTTCCCTGGGAAGATTTTGTTTTAAATAACAATAATAATAAAAAAGTTATATAAATAAATTATGGGACTATAAACCTTTCAAGATAGTGACAATTATTGAATCGGTTTCCAAACAATATTCCTGAAATAACTGTAGCAAAAGTTTACTTTCATCTCTAGCTACAGTATGTTTATGACAAGATGCCAACATATGTAGTGGAACTTGCATTATATCTGTTTCTCGAGGGCTGAACAAACCTGACAGTCCTAAGAGAATTATAAGGGCTTTATGATGACAACCTAGTAAAGGAGAAAAAAAAACCCCAACCAATAAACTTGACTGTGAACAAAAGAGAACAAATACAAGGAGCTCACAGACAAATACCAAGTATATGTAAAGTGAAATTCACAGAGGCTGATGTTTAATACCTAAGGAATTCCTGTTGTATTTTGAATTTTGTTGGGTTTTAACGGAGATCAGTTAAGACCCTTAAATCATAGAGCCATAGACTCATTGCATAGTTTGGGTTGGAAGGGACCTCCATTACTCATCTAGTCCAGTCCTGCCTTGCTATGAGCAAGGACTTCTTCAACTAGATCAGGTTGCTCAGAGTTCTGTCCTATGTGACCTTGAGTATTTCCAGCGATGGGACACCTACAGCCTCTCTTGGCAACTGGTTCCAGAGTTTCACCACCTTCTTTATAAAATTTCTTCCTTCTATCTAGTCTAAAACTACCTTCTTTTAGTTTAAAACCATTACCCCTTGTCCTGTTGCAGCAGGCTCTACTAAGAAATTTGTCCTCATTGTTCTAATGAGCCCCTTTTAGGTACTTGAAGGCTGCAGTAAGGTCTCCCCATCTGCATAGCCTCCTCTGGACTTGTTCCAACAGCTCCACCTCAGTCTTGTCCTGGGGGGCCCAAAGCTGGACGCAGCACTTGCAGGTGGGGTCTCACCAGAGTGGAGTAGCGGGGAAGTTTTCCTTCCCTCAAACCTGCTGGTCACACTGCTGGGGATGTAGCCCAGCATACGGTTGGCTTTCTGGGCTCTCTTGCTAAATGAAATAAAAACCTCTTGGTATTTAATCACCATGAATTTTAATCCCATTTCTGTGTCTGCATGCCAGATAATTGAAATATGAGTGTATATATATATGTATATATACACACACACACACACACACTATTTTCATCTGTAAGATACTAAGTATAGAGTGAATCAGATTCCAAACACCACATTGCTTTCCGATCTGACAAAATTGTTTATTTGGCAGGAAGAAAACAGGGAAAAAGTCTGTAATGAATACTCTTGAATACTCTTATAGGTTCATTGCTTCTGCTTTGCTTCATGGTCTTTTTACTTTAGTTTAATAAAGCATCAAATGAGACTTCTATATTGTATTTTATTGTATTTAAAAGCTGAAAAGTAGTTTGAGAGGTTCCTTGGGGTCCTTATCTATTCTCTCTAGTTTCTTTTTTGTTTTTTTCCTTCTCCTTACTGTCTGTTTTGGCTCCTGACCTATTCTCTCTAATCTTTCTCATTTTTATAGAATATTGTTAATGAAGTATGTACAATGTTGCTTGGGAAAAACACGCCACAGTGATTTTTCTTTATTTTTAAAGTGCGTTTGCTTCCATCTAGCAGCTGCAGGCCCCTTTTGTCACAAAAGAATCTGATTACTGAGTGTGATTAAAATGAATTTTTCTTTATATGGCGAACTGTTATTCCCAACTGTGAATCTGACAAGCATATGTTTTTCTGAGTATCAGTCTAATGCTTAAAGTCGTAAAGACACAGTCATCATAAGACTTTTTATTTACTATTGTTCAATACAAACAGGGTAGAGTGAAAGAAACTAATGAGGTCTTTGATAATCAATTCTTATCAGAAATGTCTTGGGCAGAATGTGGTTTTTCAATTATCATCAGTTGTTCAGTCGCTGTACGCACAGACTTTTTTTTCATCTAGAAGTGCTGATTTTATCTTTATTTTAAGAAAGATTAACTTACATTTGAATGCTTGAAATTAAAACTGTTCCTACTTGGACTGCTTGCTTGACAACTGGCATTATTTTGTCTTGCATGATTTTACATGTAAGCACTGTCACATAAGTGTTGAACTAAATTGGTCAAAAGAAAAAGTCAAAGGTAAGAAAGTCCATGCAACTGGCATGTAGAGGTTTGGGGAATTTGAAGGCAGGGTATTTGTTCTCAAGGAGTCATGGAGACTGGAAAAGCAGGTAATGCGTAGAATAGGCTAGCTATTCCTTAGGGAAATGCTGCTTCCAGAACTTGGAAAGAATTCGTATAAAACCCCTGGTTGGTGATGAGGAGGGAAAGATGGCAACTGTTCATGTAAACAGTGGCATATATATATTAGCTCTAGCTTTTGAAATGGACCAGGTAGAGCCTGTGGTGTTTGGGAAGTTAAGGCATTGAATCCCTTCGGATTTTTGGATCTTTCCATCTCTTCTGCTTATGCCCCAGAAATAGACCTTCAGGGCTTTCTTTTGCATCACAGCTAGAATTATTGAGGCATTGTCTTTGAAGGGGTGGGATGTCCTAAAAACACAAAAGTGAACTTTGCCATATAGCACTGGTGGTTCATAACAGATTATTCATATGTTTCTGGAGTTTTAACTTGCCTAGATGGAGTATAGGCAAAAATCTTGGAACTTGGACTGTAGGGTAGGGGTGCACAAGGATTTGGGAGGAGATGCAGCCGGGACAGCTAACCCTAGCTAGGAATAGTCTATACCATATCATGTCGTGATCAGCGCATAAAACTGGGGGAAGACGTAAGTGGGGGGGACATATGGAGTGATGGCATTTGTTTTCCCGAGTCACTGTTAGGTGTGATGAAGCCCTGCTTTCCTGGGGATGGCTGAACACCTGCCTGCCCATGGAAAGCGAGGAATTAATTCCTTGTCTTGCTTTGCTTGTGTGAGTGGCTTTTGCTTTCCCGATTAAACTGTCTTTGTCTCAACCCACAAGTTTTCTCACTTTTCTGATTCTCATTTCTGACCTACCAGGGAGGGCAGTGAGCAAGCAGCTGTGTGGTGCTAATTTGCCAGCTGGAGTTAAACCATGACAATACCTGATAGAAATAAGTCTTAGGATTATGTGATGTTTCCTTATCTTTCATGTAAAGCATGCTGTATTTACCCTAGTCTCCTTTACATGACTCTTCTGATACAGAAAATGGAGATACAGAAGAAAAACCATGTCATGTTATATTTATGGTCTTAGTCTATGGACTCATCTTGATTAGTGCCATTTAGAAAAGGCAGAGATGTATAGACTATACTCCATCTCAGGAAATGCATCTTAAATGTGTCTGCATTAAGTCAGGGAAGGGTGATGTGGGCTAGCTGCCTTAGTTGATGGGGGCTAATGGCTGATTGGAAAATACTGGCTTCTCTTTGTCTGTATGTCATTGGCTTTTCATGTTGGGCCTTTGCAAGTAAAGAAATGGTTTTCATTATTTGTGCTCAGTAAAAGAAAAAACAAGATACTTTTTTAATGCACTAAAACCCCACGACAGGCCCGGGCCCAGAGATACCAACTGGTGCATTGGAAGTATTTGCAAAAGGGGCTTTGCTGTAGTTTTGTAACTTTTTGATTCTAAAATTGCTCTTAAGAGGTCAGCAGCAGGTGTTTGAGCGTGAGGTGAAAGTGGGGGAATGAAAGGCAGTTTCACTGAAAATGTAGTAAGCTCTTGAGATTATGGCATAGGGAAGCATGTACTTATATTTAAAGAGTAAATATTGCTACGTAGTAGCTTCGTAAGGCTCCTGGTAAGAGCCAGGACTTTCTAAAAGTTATGGCATAGCACCATCTTCTGAGCAAACCGTGGATTGCAAACTGTTAGGCTTGACGTGAATCCGTGAGCTGTGATGTCTCGCTGCACAGTCGAGCAGTGTGAGGAAACCTCCAGTATTGGATACCTGACTTTTCCAGCACTGGGTTAGGAGTAAACCTGGATCCAATTTGCTGAGGAAGAGGACTCAGATTGTTAAGTAGTGGATCTGTGTTTAACAGGTTCATGTCTTTCATGACTGAAAACTTCACTGGGAGGCATCAAGTAACTCTGCGGAAATTCACAGTGAGAAATACCTGTGTAGAAGAGGAAGTAAGTGCAACCCTGCTGATAAAAAGATCTTCTGCTACTTCACAGATTGAGGGAACGCTGACAGAGTTCCTTTCAGCTTTGAATGTATGCTATTGGGTCCCTGATTTCTGCAATCGGTTGGTAGGGATGGTGGTTTAGGAAAGTATTTTATTTTCACCTATTAGTTTCGTGTTTTCTGCATTTCTCTTAATATTGACCGACTTTTTCTGAACTTTATAGTTGGCAGTACACTACAGGGTTATTGTAATATTTTGATGATCAGCTATTTTGCATTAGAGAGATGCTTATGATTCTTTAAAGGTTGCAAATGATGTGATCAAAGGGTAGCAGTTTTATGAGTGTGCACAAATTGAAGGCATTATAGAAAAATCAGAGGGGGGAAAAAGCAACAACTACAATAAAACCCACAAACAGAAAACTGATACAAGGAAATTACTTCAGGTGGCCTCATCTATATAAAAACTGGGGGAAAAAATGCATACCAAAAAAGTTCAGAAGAAAGGTATGTTTCCCAAAGAAAAAAAGAACACCTACTTAGAGACTAAAGCCTTGCAAGTATGCTATTTTATTAAAAATACATGTATGTATGTAAAAAATAGTTTTCATGTAATTGATCTGAAGAATGCTTTGCTTTCAATGGAGGGAGAACAGAGAACATTTCAGTTTCAGGTGACTGCAGTTAAAGTCAGATGATGTTCAGATGATTGTTGTGACTTTTACTAGTTGTTGGAATTTCCTGACATTTACTCAATTTATTCAGGGAAAGGTTGAGTCTCCTTTAAACAAGTTTGTTTATGGAGCAGATGATAAAGCAATAATCTTCTAACAGAACATCAGTCTGTCACCGGAAAACTCAAGAGCTCTGATTTATTATTTTGCCTATGAACCAAGATTTAGTTTGGGGTTTTTTTCTCTTCTATGTTTTTTTCTGCCTACATCTAGTGAAGAAGAGAATGTGGAGGCTGTTGCTCCAATGGATCAGGGAATGCCATCTAAATTACAGACAGAAGAAGAGATAACAAAGAGTGTATGTAAGATGGAGAAATCCTGCCTTGAAAAGCCAAAATTTAGCCACTTAGGCGATATTTTGGTTTTGTATCCCATCTCACAGAGTCTTGCCCAAAATTATCCTGCTGAATAGCTCAGAGCAGTGCAAGGGCAGAGGTAAGAGTGGATGGCTCCCTCCCACACTTCGCAAGTGAGCCAGCTGTGTGGGCAAGCTGTCAGGGTACCTCATAAGCAAAGATGCTACATAACTGCTGCACCTTGCCATGTCTGGGCAAACAGAGGATGGCACATCCTCAGAGAATATCTCTAGTATTTCCTTGCACCTAATAAGGTCTACACATCTACAAATTCTCTCCTGTTTGCTTTTATTCTAACTTTCTCTTAGGTGTCCAATTTCCTTTTGAAATCACTAGGTTCCTTTCATGTGATTTTTCACTGCTGTACAAATAATACAGAATTAAAAAACAAAGCAAACTTTAGTATTAAAGCCACTGAGGAACTGCTTCCTCTAGAAAAGTCAGTTATGCCTTTTTATTGCTTAAATTCAAGGATCTGCCCGAATTTTACTTATCTGTTTCTAGCACTTAAGATTTTATTCTCGTGGTAATTCTTGTTTCAAAATAATATCTAGTTTCAAAATATTTAGTTTCAAAATAATCTGGTTTAGATTAAATGAATTCAAGATGTGTATAACATTGCACTTATTCTTTGCATGTTGAAATGAACTTTTGTATCAGCAGCTCCTAACAGGATTGCCAGCCTGTACACAGCCTGATTCCCAGCTGTACGGTTGCACGTGAAAGTACTTGGTGTAAAGATACAGGTAGTTCATCACTTCAGTTTTCCATGGCAGACTTTTCAATGCCTCCTCCTCAGATGCAGGTTGAAGTTTGAGTTTTCACTCCAGGAGAGGGAGATGAAGAATTAGTTCTCCACAGGTGGGTTTTAAATCCGTTGTTCCCCAGGCTGACAGCTCTAATTTACGTGGTCTCATGCAGATTGCTCTCTGATTTTTTTCTGCTTTTCCCATCTTTTCCCCTTTCCCCTTACCTGTATTTATCTCTGTGTTGTTTCTATAATAAAATGTGGTCTTAAGCTTAAAGTTTAGAAAGTATAGTAGTTACCACAGCCTTGTCATAGAAATTACTACCCGTCTCATCACATTAACATGCATATGCAAATATTCACATACTCTGTCTCAGTGGTTGTGGTTCATGGTAGGAAGAGCTACAGAATTTGTCAAAGTGATAAATGCCTCTGCAAGCTAAAAGAATGCTACAATTTTTTCTTAAGCCTTTTTTTTTTTATTAAGAATATCTCATGACTTAATTTCTTTAGAAAACAGTAAAGAAATGTGTGGTTTTCTTCTAATACTCTTTTGAGACTTTATTAAACTACAGAAATGGTGGCATATTTAAAGACATGTTTAAAGGGATTGTTTATATCTAAGTGTTTTTACTGTCTCATTCCTTGTTTTCTTTTAAAGCCTTTAATAAAATCTCTACAGTGATGGAGGGGACAGAGGCAAGGGAATTATGTCTGTCATGTACTCACCCACAGCTTCTGTTCTTCAAACCTGGCCTCTTCTATGCTTGAGTCTTCAGTTTCTTTCCTTACTGTAGACTTAATTATGTTTTTAGATACAGCTTTATATTTTGTAAAGCACTCTGCTAGCCAAGGCCCCATGCCTGCTTCCTCTCACTGGAGGCTCCATGCCCTCTTTTAGCCCAGGCAGATTTTAAATTCCATGCCAAGGCTCAGGGCCCCTTGGTATTGCTGCTTTCTCGGTGCCTGTTCTGATGTGCCTCTTGCACATATCTTGACATTAGTTGCACATTGTATCATTTATATTTTAAAGCTTTAAAATGACCATGCAGTATTAGTGCTTTCCATACAGGAGTAGAATAAATGAGGTTATCCTGCTTACTGGGAACAGTGATGCGCTGCTATAGGAGAGTATGAGAAAAACATGTTTTAGTGCCTGAATGATAAGCCATAGTGTGCCTCTCCCTCTGATTGTCACACATCTTTATATAAAATACTGCACATGGCTGTTGCATGACTGAAGCAGGGGTGAATTAATATTTTAAATTTAGTATTTGCTGCAAAACGATGTCCCAGGTAGGTGGTCTGAGAGGTTTCCTATAGGACAAGGGGGACAGGGAGAATAAGTTACCATCTACTTCACATGCACAAGTGTTTTACTGTGCAAGTTCACTGTCAATCTTTATGGTTAGCCCCTTTTATTTGCTAGAGTTTTTCTGTGTTTTTTAGAGATATAAAATGCAAATAGTAATGAAATAAAATTTGTTTCCTAGCCCACAGAGCCAGCAAGACATTTACACATTAATCTAGAAATTCACAACTGAATGAGGGTATTTCCATGCTGATAAACTTACAAGTTTCTATTGTGGGGCAACCTCACATAGTGGCCCCACAAGAAATCCTCCTAAAATATGCTGTACTTCCAGCTCTCTGCAGGCAGTCAACCCAGGTTGCCAAGGGCTGGGCTGTGTGACCCCTGATCACAGAAAGAGCATCCTGACTTGACAGCATTGGTAACTATTTTAGACTCAAAGAAAAAAAAAAGATTAACTTTGTCTAAAAAGAAGTGCTGGAAGAAAGGTAAATTTTAGTTTCTGTGGGCCAGATGCAGTAAGGACACTAACACAAGATCTTCTGTTGGTTTAGAGTATAAAAATAAGAAATGATGCTCCTGGCCTTCTGTTCCTGAAAAGATGTAAACTTAAACTCACACAATTGTTAAAAGATAGTCTGAATGTTCTTAGCAGAGAAAGTAAAGTTTATTTGAATGTAGCATGCTATATAGAAACATAATTGATTTTTAAAGTTAAAAACTTTCTTAATTTTATAAATACACTTAGGAGATTTCATCTTTAGAAGCTTTTTCAATAGGATTAATACTTTTTTTTTTTTTTAAATAGCATATTGCTGAGTTCTGAAAACACAGTATTCTATCAGGAAAGTTGGTCTACAAGTTCAGAGAGTCTTAATTTCTGTCCTGAATTTTCAGATACTGACAAAACAACAATGTAACAAACACTAAAGCAGATACTGTCCAAATATTGTGCTTTACAGCATAGAATATTTTCAATACATTCTTTCTCTAAAATACACTTTCAGCATTTGAAATGATTTTTAAAAAAATCAAGTTCACGTGAAACAAATCAAAACATTCATTAGAATTGGCACACAAAAAGAAAATATCATGCATGTGGTATATGGTGTATTGTTTTTGGATTATTCTTTTCCTGTTTATTCTTGACTCTTAGCATTCCCTTAATTTCAAATAAAGCCTAAACATGCTTATATAAATGGCATATAATGTTACACAGTGAATGTGGCTTTTTTCTTACTGTATTTCTACTGTACATGAGAGAAAGCTGGTAATCTTCAGCTGAGGTCAAAGATTGTCATATCAATATGATATAAAAATTTCATTTGTAAGTGATATTCAAGGAATGTAATTGTGTGGTTGTTTTACAATTTAGTGCACGGTGATTATCCCAGGGATAGTCAAATTATTTTAACACATACTCACAGATGGTTAGTGGGCAAAACCAAATCCATTAATAACCTGACACTGATCAGCATTAAAATATCATGTATGTGTAAGCTGCCAAAATGACTGCAAGTTTACTAGCATTGTGTTTTGACAAAAGAGATTTCTTTCTATTGGCATATACTTAATTACATCAGAATACCTTAGCCCTAATATTTCTTAACTTGCACTGCTTACTGAGTTGACCACACTGCTGAAATGGGGATTCTGTCACAGTTCTAGCAATGTCGGAGGTTGAACAGCAACCAATTGCATGCTGCTCTGATTTGATTGTAAAGGTAGTTTAGGGATGTAATTTCTGAATACAGAAATGAAGTTGCTTCTGTAAAGAATATTCAGTTGCCAGTGATATTTACAAGCACATATGTCCTTCTCTACAGTTATAGAATTACAGAATTGTAGGGGTTGGAAGCAACCTTGAGAGATCATGGGTCCAGCCTCCCTGCCAAAGCAGGTTCTCTTGGAAGTCTCTTCCTTATTCATTTTCATTGACTTGAAGCATAAAAGCTTTTTAAAAACATTAGCACTACTGCCAACGTAGAAAAGAGTTTATGAAGTCTTATGCACCCATTTATCACTTCACTACTGTATTTTGTAAATTACAGATAAATTTCCGTAACAAACCTGAGCCATTTAAACCTATTATTGAATTCTTCTGTATTAGGCATAATTAAAATAATTCTCTTATGTAAAATTCTCCGATTTTTTGTAATACAGGAAGACACTTTTGTGCTCTAATAGAGTGATGGCTCAGAAATTAGTGTTCTCTGTAGTGGAGGGCTGCTAAGATGTGTGTAGTCTGTACTGCTTTCTGGAAAGGATTCTTATTTTCCTGACACAGTCTTTATGGAATTCCACTCAGATTATTTCCACAATATTTATAGTCATCATGGCAACTTCACAACAACAACACATGCTCCAGCCCTTCCAATATTGACAGGAACTTCCTAAAAAAAGAAAACAAAAAAAGGAAAATATGTGAGAGGAAACATTTTTAGTAGACTCCTATGGATAGGACTACAAAAAAAAATGACTTGCTGATTAAAAAGAAAGCATTTTGTTAATGGAAACTACTGTGCTGCTAAAAGAATTAGATTTAACTGGGACACTGGCAACACAGTTTTGACTTTTGGGGAAAAGGCTTTAGCAGCTGTGTAGAGTCACGGGAGTGTAGGCTGGTGCTGTTGCTCTTAAATTTTGTAAAAAACCTTCAAATCCTGTGTATCAAATATGTGGTCTGTTTCTGTTCTTGAAAAGATGTAAAATATCACAAAATGATCTCTACAGTTAAATATTTCCTCTTGGTCTCAGTGAGGATGGTCGTAAATATGGAAACTTGAAAGTGCTGGCAGTAGAGGGCACAGCTGACAAAGACACGCCGGCAACGGCAAATTGAAGCGTTTCAAGCACAAGATGATTTGTGCAACCTGCTTCACTTGGACATGCTCTGCCTCCACTCTGCAGTCTGAGAAATTTTACAGTTATTTCCCAGGAGAGGCAGCCAATATTTTATACAAGCCCATCTGAAGTATCACTGCATCTTAATTATTTTTTTTTCCACAAAACCATTTATAATTTTGCAACAATAACCTTTTATTTTGTCCACTATTTGGACAGAATCCTTCCTATTCGTGGGAAGAGTTATTATTGTTTATTAGGTAATTGTTCATGTTACCTCTGTCCACTCATTATTTTGAGCATCGTAAGACTCCACTGTATCCAGGTACGTATGGCCATCATAGCCTCCAACAGCATATAATCTGTCACCCAGAGGACAAATTCCAACAGCATCCCGAGGAACACTCAAAGGGGCCACTGTTGTCCAAGTGTCTGTTTTAGGATCATACCTAGAATGATTTATGATCAAAATTAGAAAAATACAGTGTAGAAGCACGAAGAAAATGTAATTATTGACAGTTGCTTATTTCCTCCTGTATTATAGTTCAGTTTATACCATGAACTACTATAGACACTTATAAGTGTTGTGATTAAATACTTAATTTAGCCACTAGAGGGGCCTTCAAGCACATGAAACATGCCCATATCTTGACTTTTTATTCCAGTCTCTCTGTTTGGGTCAGATGAAACTATCAATACATTTTGAACATAAATGAGGCCTGAGGGAATGGTAGTATAGCCATCAGTTGACTCAACAAAGCTAGTTTCAATATGGGGGTTTTTTTTCTCCACAAGGAATTTGGTTTACTCTTTCCTGTCAGAACTAACATCAGAAAATTTCACTGTCAAAGTAGTTAAATATCTCACAGTTTCTAAAAGTTTGTAAGACAAAATGAGAGGCAGTATATATACTTCATAATGCTTTTATTTCTGCTATGTACTCAGTCAATTTCCAATATAAATTAAAGTGGGTCTTTCCTTCTTTACACCATCTAACTGATAACAAAACTTAGCCATTGTTATTCACAATGGGGAGTTGAAAACTTGCTCAGTTTTACTTTCTTGTCACCAAAAACACAGGAGTGTCACTTAAACAGCCAGAGGAGTTGTCCCCACTCATGCTCCCTTCTCACCCAAGATTCAAGTGTTTTCTTGTTTTCCCATATTCTGCCACATGCTATGGCAGTGGCAAAGCAACATTTGACACACAATACTTCTGTTCCTGAGAAATAAATGTCCAGCACACACATTTTCCCAAGAACCATGTGCATCAGCAGAGAATACAAAAATGAGATTAAACAGGCCGAACAATATCTTTATTTTAAAAGGTAATTACTTTCAGAAATGGATATAAAGACAGGATTACACTGCTTATAGTTGTTCCATGCTACCAAAATCATTAGGCCAAAGTATTAATGCTCTCTATACTTTTGAAGTGTGAACTTAAGCTCAAGTGTTTTGCTTTGGTGCATGTTTGGGGGTTTTTTTGCTTGTCAGATCAGATTTTCCTATGTTTCAGCCTGTTTTCTTTTGAAAACATAGTTTCTTACAGAAACAAGGTTCTTTCTAATAGTCTCCTCTGTCAGAAAATAACTATAGTGACTACTGCCTGTTCGTGTGTATGATAGTTAATATATTTTTAACCTTTTGGTCAATGTTAGCCAAAGTATTAGAGGGAAGACAAAATTGAAAAGTATTTAGTTCCTACAATATGTGATACAAGTAGCCCAAACCTGGGATTTGGGTTCTGGTTTGGTTTTTTTTTTTTTTTCTTCTTGAGAAATATATCACATGTTGAATTTGCCTTCTTGTCTTTCCCTGGCTCCTGGGCAGCTCAAATAGAAGTGGGAGCTGGGAGGAATGTGCCTCTGTGGGTTAATTGTTTCGTTATCACAGGAGCATTGGAAACCAGTTATTCTGCTCTAAATATTATTATAGAAAGCACAATAAGTTTTGCAAAAATAGCATTCCAATCATGAAGAGATTTCCCTTGCTTCCAGAAATTATTTTGTATTTCTTTCCTGGACTGAAAAAGATAACTAAAAACAAACAAAAAAATCCTTACCTTTCTACACAGTCAGAAAGTCGAGAACAGTGGTTGGAAGCAGGTGCATCATGACCTCCCACAGCATACAAAAATCCGTTGTAGGTTGCAACGCCAACGCCACCCCTTCTCTTGGACATGGAAGCACATATACTCCACTTGTTTGTGTGCGGATCAAAACATTCCATTGATTTTAAGCAGGAGCTCCCATCTCGTCCACCAACAGCATACAGCCTGGGATCATTACCCACAGAAAGAAAAATCATTTCAGTCTTTAGCCTCTTATTTTAATAGGAATTTTATTTGGTTTGCTTCATTCAATTTAAATTTGCTTTAGTATTATCATTATGTCCATTATTTGCTATCTGACAGCTGCACTCCAGAACTGTCTCTGTACAAAGGGATTTGCATGCTATAGGAAGGAAGTTGCATTCTTCATTTGCAGTATAAAATTTCAAGCAGTCACGTATGAAAATTAAGCTTAGAAATGCATATCAGTTGCTTTAAATGTGAGCTATACGTGAGCGCTACATGTCATGAAACATGAGTAGTGTTCTCTATGACAGGCTGATGGAGTATTTGGCATCTTAATATTACATTAATATATTTTATTATATAAAATAAATTTAATAACATCATTATATATTAAAAACACATGTCAAAATATATTAATTTTTTTCTATGTTTGTATTTAAGAAAATCTGCTAGACAAGTTCCTGGACACGTATGTCATCATGTCTGTTCAGCCTAAAGGCACTTAGAAAAAGAAATGGAGATATAAACGGGCTGATGTTGGGACAATATGTAAGAATAAATGGAAGGAACCCACATTATGAAGTGGAGGGAGTGAGGAATGGGGGTGAGGGTTGGCTTTTTGTCAATGAATTTTACAAAGCCTGAATTTATTTTGTGTTTCAAGCTAACTTGGATGCTGCTAGACCATAAAAGTATGAATACTGGATGTAACAGGCATATTTAGATGTTGAGCATGCTAATTGTTCAGGCCGCTTTCAAATCCTGGCTATTCCTTCCTGCCATGGCATTGAATTTACTTTCTGTAACTACTTAGAGATCTAGGAAAGATGTGGACTTGTCCAGGGTAAGTCATCTAAAACTTCAGAAGTGTCTGTTTTTCTCTGCTCTGATGCATAATTTAAATAGGAAATTCTTGACTATTCTTCCAATGTTTGTGAATGGAAGACAGGCTTGAGCTTGGCTGTGCACTTAATGCTTGTCCCATAAAAATCTTGAGGGTTTGGTTTGTTTTCTCTTTACATCATGCCATTAGAGACAGTCTCCTTGTTTACACAGCTTTTAAGAGAGGAAATCGCTGTATATACAAACAGATTGGTTGGGATATTTTGTTTTCTGTAATGCCTCTAGTAACATGGTAGTGTTTCCCATTCTCTAAGGAAAATAACAAATATATTATTATTGATTAATGTTTTCAATAGACTGTTTATTGGTTGTTGCACAGAAACATCTTTTCTGGTGGGGTTGAATATAAAAAATACGATGTGACTTAGGGAAACAGGAAAAGGAGAAGTGGTCTGCTTGGTTAGACTGCAGCAGTAGCACTGAATGACAGACATTTGATCTTGGCTTCCTCTGGCATGCCAGAAATTATATCACTAGACTAACAGACATGATTTAAGCCAGTCTGGAGACAGCTTGTATCGGGGGTGATTGAGAAACAGAGTCAGGATCAAGCTGGATTTCCTTTTTGACAAAGTGGTTTCCTGAATGTTGCTGTGGAAGGTACCAACAGGAGTTTCTGGTGAAGCTTATGTTGAGAGCATTTCCTCTGAGATACAACAGGGACTTGAAAAGGCAGTTCTACCTCTCTTGGACTGTTGAGTTAATAATTAAAATCATGTCATGTTTGAATGTGAAACCCTATTTGCAGATATCTGCCTGCTAGCATCTTTGTTTCTACTCTCATTCTTTCTCTGGAATTTAAGAAGTGAACAGGGAAGTCAGTGATAAAGTTTCAGAATACTTGTGCAGGTGGCTGCACGATTTAATCAACAGATGAAGGGCAGAATAAATCTAAGACTTACAGAAGGTTGTTTATACCATACCTAATTATAAATTGGCTTCCCTTCACTGAACGTACCATATATCTTTAACCTTTTAAAAAGTATTTTTCACTGTGAACTGGTACATTCAAGTTGTAGATGCAGGAGGTGTAAATCACAGAGGAATCACTTTCTGTGCAAATTCTCCTAAAGGGTGCTTCCTTAGACAAATTGATTTTAAATGAATTTAAATTTTAATTGATTTAAAATATGTCAATATAAACCTGGAATTTTTTTAAGTAGCTGATCTTATACTCTCAGAAGATATATTCTGGATAAAATTCTAAGATGCATGAAATAACACTGTCAGGTTGCTGTAACTTAAGAGAGCCTAAATGTGTTTAAAACATGACTGCTACTTGAAAACAATTTACCACTGAACGGAGGAAACACTTTTCTTTCTTATTTTTCTGCATTGTATTTTCTTTTTGTTTTCTGGAGATGATTAATTACTGTAAGACTGAAAAGAAAATTTAAGAAACTGTTTTTTCAAGGAAGGAAGTAAATGAAACACCAAAGAGAGTTTTTCCTGTTGACATACTTGCTGTTTAATGCTGCAACCCCTACAGTGCTTCTAGGAGTTGACATGCTAGCAACGTAATTCCATTGCCGTGCTTGTGGGTCCCATCTTTCTACTGTATTAAGGTAACTCCACCCATCATGGCCACCAACAGCATACATTGGTCCTTCAAGCATTGCTACTCCTGAAATGATAGAATTAGGGACAGATTACAGTATCAAATAACTGTACTGACTTCATACTTTAATTCTCTGTATGCAGATAAGCTGTTTCAGAGGCAGGCAATGAAAAATACACCCAAGCCAACCACCTATCCCTCATTCTGAGCCAGTTGCAACCTGAGTGGGTGGGTAGCTGGCTGACCTTAATACTAAAGTACCATAACATTTTAATGCCTATAAGGGGAAAATGCTTTTGGATAAGAGTTGGCTGATATCTCTTGTCCTTGAGGCACAGGAGAATCAACTTGGCTGATTCCGCAAAGCTCTGCTTGGACATAGTCTGTGTCATTGTCCTTCTCCAGAGAGGGCTTTGGTGCCTCCCCTTTGGGGAGCTGCTGCTGCTGCAGCACTTTGCTTCCTTTGTTAAATAAGGCAAAATGTTTGAATCTGGCTGCTTAAAAGTTTTCTAAATCTGTCTTTTCAGGCCTAAATATACATGGCCTGATTATTTTTTTTTTTTTCAAAAGTGCTAACTCTCCAGAAAAATCACACTGAAGCAAATAAGAGCTGTAAGGCAGCTTTGCAAACCAGGCTGATGCACAGATAGAAGCCTAACTTCAGGGACTCAAATTTACTGCTGTGACCTACTTGTTGAGTGGAATGATGCCCATGCAGTTATAAAGACTTTAATGAGAATTATTTAATCTGTCTTGCCCTTTGCTACCTACAAGCATTTGTTTTTATAAATTTGACAGATGAGCTGGTAAGGGTCCTACACTGTATATCCTCCACCAAGTAATGGAGGTGATAATGGGCCCCAAAGGTTTACCAAATAATTCTAGATCAATCTTTTTCTATTGTTCATTAAAATAGAAATTCTCTGTCATTTGAAACTACCAATGATTTCAAACAATACCTGTTTCTGTAAACTTAAGAGAAGCCAGTTTTTAGATAAGAACCATATTATGTAAATTATTCAGAAAACATCATATTCCCTCCCTTAGAGTCTCCTCAACTACAAAGTTTTCCTTGTTTTTTTGTTTTATAGATCCAGAAATAAATTCTAGATTTCCTATTCATATAATTCATTCACTGTGAATAATATTAAGGATTATTGGGCAGCAAAGACCCACAGATACTAGGTCATGGCAGAGTTCTGCAAAACTTGTAACAACTATATTAAAATTAGTGAAATTTTACATATTTCTTTATCATTCTTCAGTGTAACTCTGATCTGATTTTTAGAGATGTTAGGTACGTATGGGCTAAACTTAAGTCATAATTTTTTAAAAAAAGGAAATCAGATTGTTACATTGCAAACACATCTCTTGATTACTAAATTGGATGAAGACTTGACTAGTTTCACTGCTGCTTATACTTAGATTTTTCTGAAATCCGAATTAACTTTTAAAGACCAGTGCAAGTTAGGTGAATACTAATTAATAATTGCTGTCATAAAATCATGGCAATAGGCCACTCTGAAAAATATCTTCTACAAATCATGTCACATGTTATTAAATGCTTTAAAATGTTACATGTCAATCAAAACTTCATCTGTATGTGATCCAAGGTATTTAGAAACTAAGAGCACCTCTTACCTAAGCCATGTCTGTGTGTTGACATAGGAGGCATTATAGTCCAAACTTTGGTGATAGGGTTGAAACATTCAACAATGTTAGAAGTTTTCAGACCATCTCTTCCTCCCACAATATAGAGCTTGTTATCAATTACTGCAACTCCAAACTGTAATCGTCTCCCGTTCATGGTACCAATTTGTACCCAGCTGTTGGTCCTAAGGTCGTATTTTTCGATTGTAGTTGTACCTGTAAAAGCATAAATATTTTGAGATAGCCGTGAACCCTGCTCAGTACCCAGCAGTCAGTTGTCATTACAACCCAAAGCATGATTAAGCTGTAAAACATTGAAATTCTGGGTGTGGATTTTTACTGTGGCTCCCTGAGAATTTCAGTTACAAAATGTGAACCTAGTGAGAAAGCTGAATTAATTGCATGTGGATAAGACTGTCAAATTTCTGAGACTAAACTGGGGACAAGTAGATGCAGAATTACATGCCAGCCAATTATTTAATACTGAAAATTTTGGGGATAAGTTGAATCTGTTATTCATTTAAATACCATGAGAGTAGATTTTTTTTTTTGTGGGTTTTGGTTGAGTTTTTTAATTCATTAGGAGTATAATATCTCACAGCTATGTACTCTCTAACCATGTCTGTGCTTAAACCATTCATGATATGAAAAACTAACAATGAATCCACGTGTCTGCCTCTCTTGGCAGGACTTTGGCATGCATCTTCATGAATAGCTTGGATATTTTCCTTTTGATGACAGGTAGAAGGCTGAGTTGCATGTGAATGCCCACTTGCCTCCCACACGTAGCTTCCCTAAGCACCTTTTGCTTGTCTGCTGATATATATAAGCTGTATTTTCAATTTTTTCAGGTCACTGAACTTCTAGTAATGCTTTTACTGCACCTATTCATAGGGCTCTAAGTCTCTGCCATTCAAAACTGACACTGTTCCATGCACTGGCTCATGTCAGTCATCCAGCAGTCGTAATTGCTCCTTTGAGAGCTGATTTAGCACAGAGAGATGGTTGAGTAACAGCCCAGGTAGAAGAGGCAATTGGCAGTTGCACAGACAGAGCACCCTGGAGCTCAGCTTCAGCTCAACTGAAGGCATCCAGATGTGAGAAAGAGCTGATTTCCTGCCTGCCCTTGGCTGGGATTTGGGACTGGAAAAGTAGTACTTTGAGAATTACAATAGGCAGAAGCTGAGGAATGATTTACAATAGCAAAACAAGCTTGCAATAAAGCAGAAAATGAAGGTAGCATTTGTTTCAGAGAGCTGCTAGAGATCATCTGCTATACCAAATAAAGTTAGCGAAGTAAGAGCTTATCTCATGGTATCTATTCTCTCCTCTGCATGCTTTTCCAGATGCATGGAAAGAAACTACCAGAAATATCTTGTGATAAAAAAAAGAAATGCTACTTTTTCTCCTTTCCTGTCGTCTTTCATCCTGAAAAATTATTTCTTTGACTCCTCTTTCAATTTTGTTAGTGCGTTTTCTCTGCTTTGCTTTGATTCCTTTCCATTTACTGTATGCTAATATGTGAGTGCCCCAAAGTTCTCAGCTTCAAAAGACGTATCTTGCATGCCAACTGAAAACAGGAAAAACACATTAAGGTATAGAGTGTGTTCATACACACCCTGCAGGCTGTAATTTTTACAGGTGCTTGGAGATAGGTTTTGAACATTAATGTGTTAGGCACAATCACATTTTTCAAAATGCCAACCCAAAAGTGGCTCTTTGATCTTCTTTTGATCATTTGAAGTTGAGATTTGACTTTGTATACCACCTGAGATAAGTACAAAGCCACACCTGGCATTCCCTCAGAGTTTTCTTTATCACAGAAAACGTATTATTGCCAGAGGTACTAGTTACTCCCTTCTCAGAGCTGTCTTCCAGTCCATTGTAGTCTCTTAGGTGCTGTTTCCTTTACCTTACTATCCATCACAGGCTCAAAGTATGAGTCAGAGCTGTAGAGGACAGCAGGGAGGAGAGGAAGTGCTGTTCTTCTTAACCATCAAAAGGCAAAAGTTCAAATAATTGGCTTTATTCCAAGGTAATAAGTAAAAGAGGAACCAACAGGAAGTGCAGATGTTGACTGAAATAGCCTTTTCTTTGCATAACCTTCATGGAGAAAAACCTAGTAGGACATTTTAGTCTTATTTTGACAGAACTTAAAGATTGAATTCTTTATTGTTTTACACAATTCATAAATAATCAGTGTTGCTAATGTAACTATGCTAATTGCTACAGTTGAACATCATTTTGCTAAACAGCACTAGGAATGAGTGTTCTCATGTTGTGATGGAGATGGATGTGCATTTTGCATTGGCTTTGATTGCACAGACAGTAAGGTAGCACTGGCAAAATCTCTCATATAAGGAAAATCTGTCATCAGCAACTTTTTGCAAACCATGAAATGGATTAGCTTCCTCGTGATTCTATTAAAAGTGAACTCACACAGTTAAAAGTAACACTGTTCAGGGAGTCGCTAGACTTTAAACTAATTATAGTTCTTTGGCTCCAAGCTGTGGGTTTGAAGTTAAGGTTCCTGTAGAAAATGATTTAATATACTGCGTACTAAAGAGAATAGTGTAACGTGTAAGGCTGTAAGCTGATTGCAGTTGTGGAAATCAAATAATAAAACTGGAATACATTTATAACATTTAACTTTGAACTACAAACCTCACAAACCCTGTGTATGGAGTCCTGAAAAAAGCAGCTGCACATGCTGTTGTACTCATGAAAAAGTAGAAATCTTTCCATTAAAATGTTACAGTAAGGTTTGATAAGCTTTAGATAAGAGTTCTCAATAGTTCAGTAATGCTTCTTGGTTTTCTTTTCTTTTCTTTTCTTCTTTTCTTTTTTTTTTCCAGCCTTCTAACTTTCTAAACCAACATTGAATGAATCTTGAATTATTTTCATAATATTTTTTTCTTACTACTTCTAAAGTCAAACTATATGCACAAAATTCTGACAAAATTTAATTTTAAAATGACCATCTGAATCAAGCTTCTTTAGTCTGCACTACAGGGCGTATGTATATTACTTACAAACATGATTCTTGCAAGAAGAAAAAACATCTAACATGTAGGGTTACATTCTCTGATTTTTTTTTCTTCCATTTTTCAACCCTAAATTGTCATTTTCCGAACAGAAATCTTTAAAGAATTGTCATATATTGTCTGAATGTCTGTAATAGGGTAAGTTAGTACAATTAAACTAATTTTGGAACTTACCTTTGGTGGCATCCATACCTCCTACAGCATAGAGTGCACCCACAGTAGATTTTCTAGGCTTAGTTCGAGGACTCTGCATCATGGACCGTCTTTCAGGTAGAAGATGGTACTTCATAGCCTCCATAAGAAGTTTCTGACACTCCAGGTCATCTGCAAACATCGGACTGTTTTCTAGATCGGCGAGTAACTAAGGAATGAAAAGTGAGGATCTTATGTATATCTAAACCATTAAAATTATATGTAATTTAGTAATCAAAGTATTTCTAACTACAAACTCTCATTTTCAGTTCATCACTCACTTGAGCTTTGCTGGAAACTCTAATGAAGAAAAACAATATAAAGGTAGGGGGAAAAGTCTTTAAATATGATGTATTTTTTTAAAAAAACTTTCTTTTAATCTTTAAAAATAGTTAAAATATAGTACTTCACCCTATGAATGGAAAATACTGGACATCTCCCTGAATATTAGAATATATTACATGAGGCATATATTTAAAATTAAATATAGACTGTATTTTTATACTTAATCCAAAGCTGAATATTTGCTGCTTCACTCATGGAGATCCATAAAGCAGTTGTAGTGTCTGGAAGGTCTCAGTATTCCTACAGGCTTTTCTGATGAGATATACAGATTCTTCTACGACACAGATACAACAGTGTCAATTTATTATAAACCAGTGTGTCCATCTCTGGAACTTATTCAGTGATGTGCCTCTTAAAGGACAAGTAATGTCAATGCTCAGACTAATCAGCGATAATGCAGAGACTTTTTTGGATTTGATTGCCTTTATGGCAATAAAGAAGTAAGCATTGGCCCTGCAGTTTGGGAAATATAAATAAATATCTTTTGCATGGTACCTAAGTAGCTGTGTTATTAGAGGAAAACTACTATTGCCAGCCATCAAAGAAGCGCTGTACTTTTGATCTACCCTTAGACTGACATTTTTATTGAGGCAATTCTGAGGCACTGTGTGTCTTTACATCAAAAGACCCCAGCCCAAACCAGACCCTTTCTCAGGATTCTCTGTCTCAGTGATGCCTGGGGCAAGCATTCTGGCTGGGAGCTGAGATCCCTGCCGGCCCTTCACCTTCATACCTGGGGTGGAAGTAGAGGCAGTCTAATGTAAGAAAGAAGCATTCCAAGGTCTCGTTGCCGGTTTTGCAAGTCATGCCTCACCCACATCATTAACGCCTGGAATATGGCTTCTTCATCTGGGACATTGATGTCGTCACTGGACAGGAGCTTTGCAATTTCATTAGCAGGCAGTAAAAGAAATTCCTGATTTTTTATTACTTCTGTGAAGTGTTCCTAAAAAGACAATGAGATTTCAGTGCACTTATAATATTCACACTTTGAAATAACATTTTCCAGGATAATGTAGGCTTTGCATCTATTTCATTCCTGTTCTGCTCTACGCTATAGGGAAATGCCATATATATTCTACAGATCACTGATTCTTCTACCAGGGAGATTCTGTTGGCTTTTTGCTGCTTTACCTTACTCTTTGCAGGACTGAAGAATAATCATCCTCACACTAGCATCCTTACAGGCTTCTTGTCAGTATGACCTGTTTTAGGCATTTCCCACGGACAGCTTAGTCCATCAGTGTGATCCTAACACTGCAGCTAAATAGAAGATACAATGTGTATCTTAATTATGCCCAGTAGGCATTCAAATAAAGTCTAATTTCTGTTACAATCAGATTCAAAAGATTTAAGCAAATGACATTGAAACGTTCCAATCCTTTTGCAATGAGCTGTGCCAGGTGTTGACTGCCCATTCCCACTCGGTAGCAGAAAACACAGTAAGGGAAATTAAACTCACTATTATAATAGTGCCTTTTGGGCAATAGAAAATTGTGTGAGTTTCACCTAAGGGTCTCAGTATTTAAGCTATTGGTATGATAAAACTCACCAGCTCCAGAAACAAATCCCTAGAATGCTTCAAAGAATTACTTTTCATAAAAACAATATATTATACAGTTGAGTTACAACAGTATTAAAACTGATAGTAAAATATATTAAATATGCTTGCTTGTGCTAATTCCAAAAGAAAGAAAAGAAATTTTGTTAAGAGGCAGGTTTTCATGTTACTTGCAAAGAAATAAATGTATTTGAAATATTAATTTCCATGTATGTACCTGGAAGTAATACATCTTATTTGGGAACCAGATTGAAATGGGCCAGATGAAGAAATTCGAGTAACTGATAACTGTATTATTTGTTTTCAGTAGTTTCTTAGCTTTCTGTAACTTTTCAAGGGTACCAAGGATGTAAATATAGTACTGTAAGTGATTAAAGGAGATGTTAACTTTGCTCTGTTCTATGTATCCTGCTGTAATGTTATGTGACATTCAGAGAATAGGAACAGGAAGACCAGTCCACATTTAGATACAAATATAGTACAAGATGTTTATCAGAATGAGCTTCATCTGCACGAATCTACCAGGATAGCAGGCAGGAAACTGTTAATACTTTGCATCAATGGCTAAAGTAATTGAAGGGGAAGGTCTCCATTGTGTCTGGTTTTGTTGAATGGATGTGGTGTGTTCACAGCTGATTATCTTCTGAAAACATTTAAATACTACTAGTTCATTAGAATCATCTGTATATTTACAGTACAACTTTAGACTTTCCCCTAAGGTACATATTGTGTAGTGTTTGAGGTTGGCATGAAACAAAACAGAATGTTTTATTTATCCTCTCCTGCAACACTCATGGGTGTATGCATTGTATGCATTGTTATGATCCCTTATGCTCCAAGGTTGGGGGTTTTTTTAATCACTTCAAGGGTTTTAAAAAATTGTTTCCTTAAGGTTTTTCAAAGAGGTGGAGACTTCCTCTGCTGCATCTAAAATTGTCAGTAGCTGCCAACTTGGTAGGTGGTTTTATGACATGCAAGGTCCCCTTGTGTGGCAGCATCCTCACTCTATTTCAAGCAAAGTAGAGGAGGCGGTTCTAGTGATGGAAATGCTTTGAGGAAGACACTGCAAGGGCTATATATGCACAGCACTGCTGAGTCTCATAGATTCACCATGAGTCTTCACATTCATCAGTCTTCTTAAAGACCTGACTCTCATTTCTGTGACACCCAGTTTTAAATGACATTAAAATTCTAACTCCTGGGGACAACTGGTGAGTTCAAACGGTTAAAAGAAAAATCTAACCAGAAAAGGCTCCCTATTCTCTGACATCACAAAATTGTATGTCTAATCATAGGATTTTAGTTCAATTTTTCAGAAGTCTGGGCCGTGAATTTTAAATTCTTAAAGTTGGTGTCTGTGTGCTGGGGCTGGTGGGAGAAAAGGGCGAACAGGAGAGAGAGAAGTGTGTGATTTTGGTGTAGCATAAGATCATATGGAGCAGGAAGGACAACACTATTAAATAGAAGCTGAGTGAACCTCTATCTTAAATGCTCTTTTTCAAACTTTAAAATTTTGAAGGAAAATTGTTGCTGCTAAACAAACCATTAGTATGACAGGAAGGACCACAACCAGTGCTCTCAGTCTGCACATGCCACTCTCATTTATTTCAGCATGTGGAAGTGTACAATCACTGGTTGGAATGCTGTCAGCATTTTGAAGCCTCCAAACTGGTTTTGACATACTACGCTAATACTTCAAGCATAAAGCTGCCATGTGTCTCCTAACAAGTAGTGCTTTTTATATCTATTTAGCTGTAGCAGTTGCTATTCTTTTTGTGTTTAAAGTTGCTATAGCACATCTTGTTGCCCTGAATATTTATCCCTTGATTTGGTTTCACAGCAAGCTATCTTGCTTCTCTCTTTCCCACACTCTGAATATTCATTTCTTGCTTTGAGCCAGAGGAGGATTATGCTCCAGTCAGGGACGAGTTGCTTTTTAGCATTCCAAATCTTCTGGTACATTTGTTATTTTGTCTCTTTTTATGTGTGTGTCACCTTAAAATCAGCTTCAGAATTTTATCTGTGCCAAATCAAAAGGCAAACATTGCTGTTTGCTGCCTGACATTAGCCATGTTCAGGCCCTATTGCACTTCTTTGGAAGAAATGCATCCAAATCATACTGCAAATGTTCAATTAGTATGTCCTCCTACAAGGCAAAACTCTGAAACAGGAAACAATGGAACTCAATATTTATTTTTCTGAGCATGCTTTTCTCTCCTTCCAGTACCTCTGTAACAGTCACAGGTCTTGAATTCCCCTTTGGAGCCTGAGCTGGGCAGAGATGTCCCTGCATCAGGACTTCAAAGCACTGACCCTGCCAGCGTAGGAAGAGCAGAGCCACTGCATCCATCTTGGAGACAGCAGCAGCCCTGAGCTCCGCTCTGCTTCACCAAAGCCCTCATGTTTTTCCAGGACTTGCTGTTAACATTAAAACTGCAAAGCATTTAGATTGTTTGTCTTACCATCGTGTATGTGTGGGCCACTTTCAGGAGCTCTGTGCAGCCCTGGGCATCTCCAAAAGAGCGAATCCCCAGACAGTTGGAAGGATGGAGCTGCTTCATGAGGAAGTTGCAGCATACCTCAATGACCTGGGATAGCTGGAGGAGACAAGCTGCAGCTAGTAAACTTTCTATCGTGTCTTCCTTTAACTCCAGAATACCTGTACAGTTTGCATATGGGGAAAAAAAGGTTTCTGTCATTTCCTTTACATTTTTATTTACTTGAAATTTATTTACTTTTATTTACTTGTTCAGTTCAGCTGCTGGGGAGA
>VZTU01012198.1:12472-38695 GCA_013400835.1 Zapornia atra
TGCGGCAAACGGCGGCCAGCCCCGACCCCACCCCCTGTCAAAGCAGCAGCCTAACAGCGAGGAAGGGGAGGATGGAGGGAGGATCTGTTCGCCTTCCCTTTAACTCTTCCCTTGCCGACCCCTCAGGACAGGGCTCTGCCGGGTCAGGCCGTGTCCCTGGCTGGGGATGGGGGGATGCTGCATGGACCCCCACCCACCCTCCAGCACCTTCCCCTATAGGGGTCAGGGATAGTGGACTTTTGAGGTCTGGCCAGCCCCTGTGGTGCCTCGGCTGTGTCCCCCGCGGCCCCATGTGTCTCACTGCCCTCCTGTCCTGAAAACAAGAGGCCCCCGGTACAGCTCAGCCCCGTCATTGCCCCGCAGGGTGGGTCAGGGGGAGCGTGGGGTGTCTCAAAGCCACGGCTGCTGTTTGGGGGCCACAGGCACCCCCACCGCTTGTGCCTGTGGGTGAGAGCTAGGTCTGCCTGTCTGTGTCCACCCTGAGACCATGAAAACCCATTTTGTCCCTTGGCTAACCCCCATCTCCCTTTGGGGTGGCACAGCCTGAACCCCTGGGGTCCTCCAGCAAGGCTGGAAAGGGGAAATAAAGTCAGTGTGGGAGGTGAAAACTTCTCTTCCCACCCCACAGAGACACCAGGGATCCGAGCTGGCAGCAGGGGCCAACTCCCAAACTCTCTCTTCCACAGATCAGCTAGAAAAGGGCCATGCACATGGCACACAGATCTGGCCAAGGGCTCAAACCCAAGGCAAGGCAGCTCGTTGCTGTGTGGAGTTGCCTTCTCCAAGGAGAAACAAGAGGTGCCAGGGGGGAAAGGAAAAGAAGAGGCTTGAAGTGCTGTGAGCTGCAGGGGGGCAGGTCCTGCAATAGGCACTGTCGGGCTCTCCTTCTCCCCTTGGCCCCTTCCGTGGATGTGTGGTGGTTACACCACTCCTGCTCCTCTGCTGAGAGGGGGAGAGGAGGCAGGAGCTGCTGCCAGTCCTTTCTGGTGCTTTCCAGTGAAATGGCAGGTCGGATAATTAATTATTCCTGCTAATAATGCCAGACAGGCACTCCACTGCTCCCACAGAATTGCAGCTTTGAGTATCTCTCAGCATAGGTTGTTGCTGGCAGAGCTCCAGGAGCTGTGTGTGATCCTCCTTGGATGGAAAGAGCAACTGGAGCCCTCTGACTGACTTGCAGTCACCTTTGGGGACCAGGGCTAGGGGCTGGGACAAAGGCATCCCTCCTGTGGGTGGGACTTGGCTGCTTCCCACCAGCCGTGGAGCGGGGTGGATTCTGCATGGACAGCTGGGTGGTCCTCCTTGCTCTGAAATCTGTCAGGGGAAAGGGAGAGTGCAGGGCTGCAGTGGGGGGTGGAGAAGGTCAAGTCAGATGGGGCTGCCCCACCAGAAAGGAAGACATGCTCAGGACCCAGCAGGATTGCCCCTGTGTGTGCAACACAGCCTCTCAACCCCAGGCAGCCTGGTCTGCTCTGTGCAGGGTGGTGCAGCCTCTTTCAGGGGACATGGAAGGTATGAGGTGGCTAACACAGGAGCTTCCCACGCTGCTGCCAGCCTCAGATGAGCCCTTCTCTGATCCTCACTTGGATGCACACCTCCAGGGTTGAGCAGCAACACTGAGACAGATGCACCCACGGGGAGATGGGGTCGAGCTCCCCTCTCCAACCCCCTGAGGGGCTCTCCTGAGGGTGCTCCTGGACACCCTGAGGGGACAGTAGGGTATGGAGAGGGTGTGAGCATGTGTCACCTCAGCCAGTGATTGGACAGGCTTAGACTGGGGCAGGGCCAGTTGTGTAGGTCTGGTGGTGCTGCAGCTCCACTAGCTCAGCCCAGCACCTTATCCCCAGCAGCAGCTGCATGTGGACAGCCAAGGAAAAGCAAAGCCAGGACAATGTTCCCTCCAAAGACTCTCCAGTCATTTCAGTGGAGGGGGGTTCCTGTTGATCCAGGCCTGGAGGTTGGTGGCCCTGCCTGTGGCAGGGGGGTTGGAGCTCTGTGATCCTTGGGGTCCCTTCCAACCCAGACCAGTCTATGATTCTATGGTGGGGTCTCTACTGAGGCACCCAAGCAGAGTAATAGATGTACCCTCAGAGGAGCAGCAGTGTTTCCCAGCTCCTCTTCCTCACTGATGGTTTTGGCAGAGGTCTTTGCAGGGCCCAGACCTCCACAGGGGCTGAGAGCCCCTGCTGTGCTGTGTCCCCACCGAGTCCATCATCCCTGCAGCGTGTTCCCTCCTCCACCGTGGGTGGAAGCCCAGAGTCTGTAGGACACTTGGCATGGTTTGGGCTCACACAGCACTCTCCTCCTCTCCCCCTTCCCTTGCCCAACCTTTTCCTAAGGATTTACCCTGGGACTGGTGCTGGGGCAGCAGGTTTTCTGCTCTCCTATTCTGCCCTTGATCCCTTTCCAAGAAACGCTGGCAGATGTCATCGTTTATTGATGTCAGGCCAGGACAAGAGCTCTCTCCAGAGGACACATCCCTGCCCCTGCTCCTTGTCCTCATCACAGCCCCTGCTAACCCCTCAAGTGGACTTTGTTTTCCCTCATCTGCTGAGTGTTTGGTGCTGCTTGGTGCAGTTACCATGCTCCAGCCGTCAGATTGTAGCGAGTCCCAGGGAGAAGGTGCCAACTTTAACATATGCCTGAACAGTTCTTTTCAGACATATACAAACTGGAACAATGCCTCACTGAGAATATGCTTGTTGATGCAATTTGCCAACTGTGGTTTCAGATCTGCTCTTTTCAGCAAGTACCAACTATTTGTAGATAGTGCAAAATCTTGGGGCTGGTGGGGGTCTCTGGAAGCCTCTCTCCAGGCATGGAGAAGACAGCAGGGAAGACAACCTAGGGCTCTGTGAAGACCTCAGGGTGTATCCCAAATGGTGTTCAGACTAAACACTGCTCCAGGGATATCAGTTCTTTCCCCCTTTGCTCTAGGAAGTGGCCAGCACTGGACACTTTGGACACTGGGCACTTTGGTTTCTCTACCACAGGAACCCTGAACATGTTCTCACCTTGTGGAAGAGGGACTTTGCTCAGCTCCTCACGTCTCCTGGGTTCAAACATCCCACAGTGCTTCCCCCATTAGTGGCACTCATCACTAGGACATGACTAGTGCACCTAGACCTAAGGCTGCCCAGCACAGAGCCAGCCAGGATGTGTCCACTCCTGCCTGCCCTTGGAAACATGACTGGCAAAGCTTGGCTGGCAGCTGAACTCTCCCTAACTTCTTCTTCCTATGGATATACAGGCACCATGGCAACATTTTAAGGGCTGGCCAGAAGATGCTAACAAGGTGGATTTAGGGTGGGTCTAAGGAGTTGGGCAAGCTCACCAAGTAGGCTAGCTCTGATGGGGCAGAGGTGTTTTCTCATCACCATCCATTAGGATGTGGCTCTGCCCTTACCCACATGTTTGCCTTCAGCTTGCAAACTCCCAGGGCAAGGTTCACATCCCATCCTTCACTGATGAAACACCCTGTCAGCTGGTGGCACTGGGTGTGGAAATGGTCTAAGAGCAGGAGGGTCAGCGCTTGGACTGCCTGTTCTCCATGGAGGACTGCCAAAGGCATATGTGTTTAAGACAGCAAATAATCAAGAGACCATTGTTCATAGCAACCTCAGTGGAAATATTTTTGTGTGTGTGTGTGTGTATGTGCTGGCGTCCAATTTGGCAATGGTTACTCAGCACAAGTGGGCGGCCTGTCCCTTTCTCTCAGCTGGAGTCTCCTCCTCCTCACAGGGACCCAGAAGAGGGATGGGGATAGAGCAGATGGTTTGGGGGTGCTCAGAAATACCAATGCCAAGGGCTGTCTCATCACCAGCTAGAACTTCATGGCGTGCTGAACATGCTCAGGACCAAAGAGGTCTCTCCAAGTAAGGGAGTGTACAGGGGGTTGTGAGAAACTCCTGGAGGTATTGATGGTTTCAGCTTTTGGTTGGATTTTGAGGAATCATGGAATCATAGACTGGGCTGGGTTGGAAGGGACCCCAAGGATCATAGAGCTCCAACCCTCCTGCCACAGGCAGGGACACCAACCTCCAGGCCTGGAGCTACACAAGGATGCCCAGGGCCCCATCCAGCCTGGCCTTGAACACCTCCAGGGACGGGGCATCCACCCCCTCTCTGGGCAGCCTGTTTCAGCCCCTCACCACTCTCTCTGGAAAAAACTTCCCCCTAATATGCAATCTAACCCTTCCTTCCTTTAGCTTTAATCCATCCCCCTTGTCCTGCCATTATCTGCCCCTTTAAAAAAGGAGAAGGAGCAGAAACTGAGACGTTTGGGGTCTTGTGCAAAGTCTGTGGTTCTGTGTCAAATCTTTCCTCCCCTAGTCCAAGGGATTTTAAGGCACTGCTGCTGAAGGGACACAGAGAGTTGACATGCTGGTTTTGCTAGGAAAAGGTCTCAGGGCTTTCTCTAAGTGAGAAAGCCATGGGTCCAAGCCTGGAGAGACAGCTGGAGCAGGCACGCTCCAGATTATCTCCTCTGTGGGTGCTACACAGGATCTGCCATGGTCCTGCAGTTTAGGAACTCCCAGGTTCCCACTGGAAGTTTTGCTGTGGCTCTCATCCCTGCAGAAGTGAATGGAGAGACTTATCCTGACCTCCACCCCCCTCCACAGCTCCCAGCACTTCATTTTTTCCAAAGCAACACACCGTGGCTAGAATCAGCTGAGCTGAAACCAAGCTGGCTCCTACACACCTTGAGAGCTCAGGCAGGGTTGCTTCCCACACAGTGTCTTTCACCCAAATTAAACAGCTCTGAGCTGAGCTCTGCCATCCATCATGCCAGCCTGCAGGCACAGCTCAGTTTTGTCAGCTTTCTACACCTTTGGGGGGAGCAGGGAAAGAGCAGGGACCTTTTGTATCGTTTGTGTGTGGATGCACTGCAAGGGGGGTGCAGTGGAGCAGGCTCCAGGGCCATCCTGGAAACCACACTGAAATCAGTGGGAGGCTGATAGTCATTAAAGATAGCAAAGACCTGGGCATCAAGGGCTGTTTTCAGACTGCCTACTACAGTGTTCAGCATTGGAGGGGTCAAGGAGGGATGTAGACTACCTTCTCCCCAAGGCTTTGTCACTACCCAGGGAGGTATCACTGAGGGACTGGGTTTCTGCAGCAATAAAAACCCTGTTCCCCAGGGCTCAGTGTTGGGTCCAGTCCTGTTCAATAGCTTCATGGGTGACCTTGATGAGGGAACAGCATCCACCCTCAGCAAGTGCCAGTGATACAGAGCTGGGAGGGGTGGCTGACACACAGGACACTGCGCTGCCATCCAGAGAGACCTGGACAGGCTGGAGAGCTGGGCAGGGAGAAACCTAATGAAATGCAACAAGAGCAAGTGGAGAGTCTGGCACGTGGGGAGGAATAACTGCTGGAATCAGTACAGGCTGGGGGATGAGCTGCTGGAGAAGAGCTCTGTGGAGAAGGACCTGGGGGTCCTGGCTGATGGCAGGTTGGCCATGAGCCAGCAGTGTGCCCTGGGGGCTGAGAGAGCCAGTGGGATCCTGGGGGGCATCAGGAGGAGTGTGTCCAGCAGGTCTAAGGAGGTGATCCTCCCCCTCTGCTCTGCCCTGGTCAGGCCCCACCTGGAGGGTTGTGTCCAGTGCTGGGCTCCCTGGGATAACAAAGACAGGGATCTCCTGGAGAGAGTCCATGGGATGCAGGGGGAAATGGCCAGCCCCTTTTCAGTGTCTGTGGGGACAGGACAAGGGGCAATGGCTGCAAGTTGGAGCACAGGGAGTTTCGCACCAACATGGGGCAGAACTTTTCCCCAGTGAGGGTGAGGGAGCCCTGGGACAGGCTGCCCAGGGGGTGTGGAGGCTCCTTCTCTGGAGAGATTCCAGCCCCGTCTGGCCGCCGCCCTGTGCAATATGAGCTGGGGAGCTGCTTTGGCAGGGGGGGTGGACCCCAGGAGCTCTGGAGGGCCCTTCCAACCCCTGTGAGTCTGTGATTCTGTAGACCTTGATAGAGCATCAAAGAAAATAACAACTAATATTGCAGGGACTTCACTGGCCTGGGATTTATCTGCATTAAGGCACCCAGCTTCTGAGGAGTGAATGCCCTCTCTGTCAGTGGTGTCTGGGTGTCTTTCAGCTGGCCACACCTCAGTGCATTGATCAGAGCTTGGTTCATCTGCCCATGTCCACGTCTAACAGCACTGTAGGTGTCCTGGAGTATTTGGGGCACCTACATAGAGCAGGTAGACGTGTACTAGGGGCTCTGTTAGCACCACCTAGGATGTTGATCCTTGGTGGAGACCAAATACTGTCTGTTTTCTCTTGCAACTAACATATCAGCCCATATGAGCTGTCATCTGTGTTGACAAGTGTTTACATCCAGCTATTTGAGGTGGGAAAGTGATGAGCTTTGGGCATCTCAGTTTCTATGCTGGACACATCTGGATGGTTCATGGTTATATCCACACTCAGTTTGGATGTCTTTTGTATCAAACCTGCTGCACAGAGGACTGACTGATTTCTGGGGTGATTGTAGCAGCTCTCCCTTCTCCCACTTCACCACATCTTTGGGGGGTAAACAAATGTCTTCCATCTCTGTGTTACATAGGCTTCACCCTGGGCTCACCAGGTCAGCTGCTTCAGCAAGGTGGAAATCTCAGGCTGTTTGCCACAGAAAAGCTTTTGGAAGAAATCATTAACTTGCTTTCTAACTTGCTTTTCAGATCCCCTCTCAAGCAGGGTAGCCTTGGCTAGCAGGTCCTCCAGGCCCCCTCTGTCTGCTCGCTGGAGAGCAGCCCGGGGGAATGACCTTAGCCTCAAATTGCATTAAGAAAGGTCCTCATTAAACAAGGCTGTTCTCAGAGCCAGAGTTTACAGGCATCCTAGGCAACTGCCTTGGGCTTTTTCCAGTCCTCCAGGGAGAAGCACAGTCCCCAGAAATCAATAACTGCGTTCTTTTGAAAGTCAGCAGGACTTTGGCTTGATCTAAGCCACTCTCTTCAGTGATTTCACTCAGCTGAAAGCAAACAAGCAGCCCTAAATGAGAGCCCTGGACTCAAGCATCCTGAAGAGGACCAACTCTGACACTCTGTCCCATCACAAGGAGGTGCCTTGCTTAAAAAGTGTTGATCACACCCCTGATGTCATCCTCCTGGCCACCAGACTGGCCAGCTCCTCCCTTCACAAAGCCAGACATGGGGAGCCAAACCAGGTTTTGACTGAAAATATCTCTGGTGTTTTTAAATGGAAACACCACCTTGAGGTTCTGCTGATGCAGGGAGAGTGGATCCCTCCTTCTGTGTAGGGTTCAACCTCCAAAACTCATTTCATCTTTAGATATTCTCCCCCATTTTCTTTAAATCCAGGATTTCTTCCCTGACTGTGTCATCCCAAAGGCTCCTTCTTTCACGTGCACCCCAGTAAACACCCCATCCCCTCTCCCATGTATCTTTTCCCTCCCAACACATCCCAAACAGCTAGCACAGCTTGCTGTTATACTAACTCCTTCCCCAGCAGATCAGACTTCCCCAAAACTTTTGAGTAATGGATTTGGAAGGCCTTGTTCCCCTGTCTCATCTTCATCCTGCATCTCTTCTGAAGTCTGCTACGTGCTTGTCGCTGTGGACAGGAGCTGAGTTTTGAGCCCAGTTTAACAAAGATGATGCCTAATGCCCATTTGTGTGATGAATTCACACCTAATTGCATGCAATGTGCTTTATGAGCAAAGGCAGCTGAGGGATGCATCAGCCCAAGAGCTCCACATCCCACACGGGGTCAATCCTGCATCCTGCTCATGTGCCTGTGGTTCAAAGGGAACAAAGGAAAACTGAAGGAAGTTCAGGAGAACACCACATTTATAGGGGCCTGAGAAACTTGAATCAAGGCCAGAGGTATAAAGAGGTCGGTCATGTTTGTGCAAGAGGAGGCTAAGAGGTGAGTGGGTCACAGACCGACACCATTCCCACTGTAAAGACCTTTCTGGGGGTTCACAGCTCACCAGCATAGCTGGGAAAAGGCACAGTGAAAGGCAATGATGGGAAGATGTAGCTGCCTGAATTCCCAAGTTCACCCGTTTTTCAACAGTGAGGGTGTTTTACCAGCTGGACAACTTACAATTGGATCCTCTCCCAGTCTTTAAACTGAGCCCATCTGTGTTTTTAAGTACTAAGTTTAACCCCAGAAAATATGATCCACACTGAAAAAAAAAATTAAGTTGTGAGCCACATTCTGGAAGGGCTCAGAGTAGGTGCACACACTGACCCCCTGGAAAACATAATGAACCCATGCACCTTTCAGAAACAAACCCCAGGATGTTTTAAAATATGCCTGTGCTATGCCTAGAGTGATGTAGCAACAGCTGAAGGTCACAGGCACTGTATAAATAGAAAGGAGATTTTATTGTGACATGTCCATCCGGAGCTGTTGCTCTTGGGTATGCCATCTGGGATGGGAACAGGAGCCTGTCATAAAGAAAAGAGATCCTTGTCCTTGTGAGGAGGGTAAGATGATACACCATGTTGGGAGGGGAAGTTCAGAGATGGAGTTGTGAATTTGCTCCTCGTTTCACCAAGTCTCAAGAAAAATCAGGCATCTGATGGTGACCTTTGGAATGCAAAACCCTCCTGTGGGGGCTGAATCACATACCCAAGCAGAGAGGAGGAAAGCTTTCACCCATACAGCATGTTTTCTGTCTGCTGGGTAATGGCTTATAATGTCTGTGCTTCTAATTTTGGGGACCTCAGTGTCCCCATCAGCAGAGGTGATCAGGACTCTCTGAGGTCCTTTAGCATGTGCTGGTAAGACTTTATACCAGTGTCTGATGTGCTATCAAAGATGTTTTCTGGGGATGGCCCAAACCTTGCTTCATGCAGTTTCTCTGTGCCATCCATCACCTCCCTGCATCCAGCCATTTGTCTCCCTTGTGTATTTAGGTGATAAAGCCTGGAGAAGTGGATGCTGCACCTTTGGTCCAACACCAGAACAACAGCTTCACGAGGTTGCCTACAACAACTGGTAATGATCACTCCAGCAACCACCAATGGATGGATGTCCTGAAAGCAAGGGAGCATCAGGGGGGCCCATGAGGGGGGAAATGCCAAAATCAGTTAGCAAAACCAGAGGGGATGAAACACTGAGATGCAGGAGCTTGATCCAAGGAATCTGTCTGCATAACTGCTGGAGGTCTTCGCTGGTGCAGTGTGCTGCAGCTCCTGAATGAGTGGAGGTAGTCACAGAGAGAAGGCGAGACCTTCACTTTCACTGCTTGGCATCGAGGATAACTCATGGTATTTACTTAAGGAAAGCAATTTGAGAGGGACACAGGCTGTAAATCTGCAGATGGCATTGCTGGAGCAGAGCCAAAAACTCTCTCAGCTCTGTCTGTGCAAGGTCCCAGTTCATCTAATGGGGGTATCTGCTTCACTGATGAAGTCAACAATGTCATGTCCTGTCCCATGGTGGGGTTCAGTGAGACCCAGGACTGGGCTTGGGACCAGAAAGCTGTGTGTGCTCGGTGAGGACCTTTTCTTTGGAGACCTGACCCTCACTTGGGAGCAGATTCTTTGACAGCTGCTCAATGCTGCCTCCTCCTCCTCTGTGATCCCACCCTTGGGAGGTCTGTTTGCAGCGTGAGTACAGATCAGGAGCAGCATCCTCTCCTCCCACAACCCATTTTGCAAGATACAGTTTGGCTGCCACAGTTTGAGCAGAGAAGCATGGATGATTCCCCAAAAGACTATGGGCTACTGCTGCCAACTGCAAGGAACTTGCTATCCAGGTGTAAGGAAGACCTGTCGGTGAAGGATGCTGTAGCCAAGGCTGGGCAGTCAGGAGCTTCAGCAGCACAAGTAGTGCTAGATGTGCTCCCATTGGGTTTTGGCTCTCTCATTTCAATGCAGGCCTGCTGGGTTCATTTGTTATTTGTCTCTAGGGTTATTTTTAGCAGGTTGGGGTCTCTAAGTCTCATGGAAAGTTGAGGTGTGTAGTGGTGGTCTGTTGTAAACCCATAGGAATAAAAGGAGGAGGGTGCCAGCACTTCTCTGCAGCGTGGAGGGACCGACTGTTTCTTTCCCTCCTTGAAGGACAACTCAGTGTGTGGCATTATAATCACAGAGGGGAAAATCCTTGCTATCCTGCTATGATTGCTGATAGGGTATTGGATTGTGCAATGGGTCACACCTATTGATCACAGCAGGCTAAAAAAGAAACAACCCATAAATAACTCCTGACATCCTCAGCTGTGCCAGAAATCCTGAACAAAGGACTCTTGGGAAAACTGACAGTATTTCTCTGTGCCTCTCCCCTGGAGAATGCTTGGGAGAGGTTTGGTTCAAGACAGATGACTGGGGCTCACAAAATGTTTTTGCAGGTGTTTTCTTAGCAAGGGTGAGTTTTCTCATCCCTTAATCCAACCCTTCCTGGCAGAGCATCACCAGCCACATTGGGATGGGGCCCTTCTATGATGTTCAGCCCTGTGTTGTTCCCATGACCAGCCACATTGGGATGGGGCCCTTCTGTGATGTTCAGCCCTGTGCTGTTCCCACGTCTGCTCTTGCAAACGCCAAAGCTGGTGCATGGGCAGATAGAGACAGAGGCAAAGATAACTCTTCACTGAAGCTAGTAATTTCTTCAGGCTAAGGGAGGACCATTTTTGGATTGTGCTTTCTTAAGGAAATTTAGGCCCAGATGGTGCCAGGGTGGGGAATCAAAGTGTAGTTCCCACAGAGCACCAGAGACCCATCCAAGGCTTCTGCCTGCAGTGATGAGAAGGGTCAGGAGGCTGGAAGAGACACCGTGGGGAGCAGCAGTGCATGCAATGCTCTGGGGGTGCAAACTACAGGAAAGGGGGGAGGCAGACATACAGCTAGAGCATGCAAGTCAGCCTCCCAGCCAGCTCGGCCTGCTGCTAACCAGGGCCAGGCCTTTGGGGGCAGCCAGCAGTCCCCTCCAGAAAGCACTCACTGGTGCTCCACCGGATCCCACGTACTTCTTGTGGACAGGCCGCAGTGAGGAACACGTGAGGAGACAGCCAGGCACCATGCCTCTCCTCCCCCTTGCCTCTTTCTTCCTCTCTCCCTCCCTCCTCTGTCTTGTTTTTACAGGGCAGAAAAAAATGTTCCCCACATAATGATGATTCGGCCAAGAGGTCAAGTCAAGCATGATAGATTTCATTTTCAAGCTGGGGTCAGGCGGTAAATTGCCTTAATGCTGCTGGCACAGAGATCCCTGTGCTGAGAGGCTCTTGCAAATGAGGTCCCCCAGCATGGCCCAGCTGCCCAGGCCTACCCTTTCTTCAGGAGCAATGCCTCAGGTTATCTGGGGAGCCTAGGAGGCTGGCTGCAATCAAAAGAGACTTTGAGAGCAGCAGTAGCCCCATGCTTGTAACTCATGGCCTGGGGGCATTTCCCACTTTATAAGGAGCCCTGCCAAGATGCTTGCTTGATACAGAAGTTATCTCTGCTGCCAACGTTGTAGGGAGCACGCCGAGTCCTGCATTCCCATGGCAGGAGGGAGAAGGCAGAACATGATTGTTAGAGCAAGAGAGGCCCAAAGAGAGTGAGGAGTTGCAGGTTCCTTCCAGAGAGCAAAGCTGGTGCGGAGAAAGCTGCAGGAGGCACCCAGGCCCTGATATGAACCCAAGAAATAAATCCATCCCATTGCAGAGAGATGGAGACAGGGAGGGGAAGGTTTATTTAGAGAAGCAACCGTGGGCTGTCTGCCCACATCAGGCTTTTAGCTGATGATCTGCACGTGCCATATTTGGGGGCGGCTGGGAGAAGGAGTCCACTATTAAAAGCCTTGCAGCAAGCATCTCTACCGAGGCCTGCTGAAGCCTGGGCCCGATCCAGCAAGATCCCACCTCAGGTGTCACCTTGTCTGACCTTGGCCACATCAGAGAGAGCCCCTTGGTAGGTTGCTGATGGCAATCACCAGTGATTCCTGAGAAACTAGGTCTTTTGAAGGATTACCAGTGATTTCAAACATGTCCATAGATCTGCATATGTCCTGAGCATCCTCTGCCAGGGCAGGCAGGGAAAAGGTGGGACAAGGCTGTGCTAGAGGGAAAGGTGGTCTGCAGAGGGTAAAGATGTGCAGGGTGCAGTCTGAAGCAATGATCCTTGGGACTAATGGTGATCTAGGTGCTCAATCCATTCTCTGTATGCTTCTCATCCCTCTAGACATGGCCAGCACCTGACAGCGATGTGAATCAGCAAGGGATCATTCATCTCTTTCCTTCTCCATTTCTGCCTCTGTTAAACATCCCCAGCTCTGGGAAGTCTCTGTCCTCAGTAATTAAGGTGAATAGATGTCCTGTAGCAATGGGTGCTTCTCAGCTCATTAACACAAGAGGATTTAGCAAGGGCATATCTTCCTTGCCCTGGGGGAAGAGGCAGAGAAGACAGCAGGTATCCCACAGGTATCCCAGGGGGTCCTGCTGCTCTGGGGTGCCAGGCATTCAAATGGTGGCAGGGACCTCTTTGTCCTGATTATTGCAGGGACAGAGACCTTCCTCGGTGGGTTAATTTGGTCCATCTCGTTAGAGCTCAAGTGTACTTTACCATCCCAGCTAGAGGTGGCTTTTCTCAGCATCCAATGGGTGCTTGCTAGCTGGGCTGGAGCAGGAAGGACTGAGATGAGAGGGCTGAGCAGCACATTCCCAGCAGGGCTGAATGATGTGCTGCAACACCAATGTGGGACGTGGGACCAGGAGCCTACCTGAGCAAGTGAGCCTCCCCTGGAAGATGCAGCTCAGAAGATGATGGCAATGTATGCTCCTAGCACCCACATAAGTCATCCCAGCTTGTGCAGAAACAAGGAGTCCTGATGTCAGAGGGATGGGAGTGGTCCAGTGCCTTGACTCGATTGCTCTGGAAGATGCTCCTCTGTTCACCTCTCAGCCTTGCAGCTCTAGGAGCTGGAGGAAAGATGTTGAAGGACCTGCCAGCCTCTCTCCACCAGGCCCTCTTTAACCCAGTAAGAAAGCCTTGGAAATATATTCACTTCAAGGGCTAGTCTGCTACAGCCTCTTCTTCTTCTGAGAGCAGAGCTGCTTTTTCTTCCTGGAGTTTACCTGCAGGAGGTGACAAAAAGGAAATAAACTGTCATTGTTGGTATTTGCCTTGAAAATATGTGTCCTGGTGCAAAGTCAGCTGTGGAACAAACAAGGCTGGTGCTGGGTGGTTGTTACTGCATTCACTGCCCAGGACCCACGGGCAGCAGCACCACCAAAAAAGCATTTTTCAGAATGCCCTTTCATCCTCCCTTCTCTGCCTGCTGCCTTGCACTACCTTCCTTGCTCATGCAGCACTGTTGGCCAGTACTGCTGGTCCTCCACCCATCTCCTCTTGCCTCTCTCTGCAAGGATGCTCTGTGATGTGTGCTGGTTAAACCTCCCAGGTTTAACCTTGGATGCAAGCAGGGAGACCAGGGTCATTACTGCAAAGAGCAATGAGGCCAAAGGGCTTTCATGGCCTCAGCATCTTAATTAAAAGGGGGTTCCCACCCTCCCCTGCCCAGTGCCCACCAACTCGCTCAGGCTCCATCAAGGGCACCCGGCTAACGGCTCTCCTGGCCCGGTGCTGTGCACTTGGCATTTCTGATGAAGTGCACCATTCCCTTTAATTAAATGTCAAGATATGCAGGGTTGAGGTTTTTTGAAGAGCCCTGTGCTCAGAAAGATTCACAGAGAGCTCAATTACCATGTGGTGAGGAGGGAAAGCCTTGGGTTGGAAAACTGCAGAGAAAACAGGGATTCCAGACACACAGGATCAGGGCACTGCCTTAAATTTGCCTTGGCTATGCCCAGACCTGTGCTGTGCTTTCCACCTCACCATGCAGGGGAAAACCCATCTCTAAGATTTTTCATGCAACAAAACCCTTAAGCCCTCTAGATGAGCTCCAAAAGCAGCACAATTCAAACTGCTAAATGCTTATGGCCAGCCTGCATCTGATGGAAATAAATGGGAGGTTTATTTGTGAGAAGGCTGCGGGGGGACCTCATTGCAGCCTGCCAGTCCCTGAAGGGAGCAGAGAAACAGGAGGGGAATCAGCTTTTTAAAAGAGCAGATAATGGCAGGACAAGGGGGATGGATTAAAGCTGAAGGAAGGAAGGGTTAGAGTAGATATTAGGGGGAAGTTTTTTACAGACAGAGTGGTGAGGGGCTGGAACAGGCTGCCCAGAGAGGGGGGGGATGCCCCGTCCCTGGAGGTGTTCAGGGCCAGGTTGGATGGGGCCCTGGGCAGCCTTGTGTAGCTCCAGGCCTGAGGTTGGTGTCCCTGCCTGTGGCAGGGGCGTTGGAGCTCTGTGATCCTTGGGGTCCCTTCCAACCCAGCCCAGTCTGTGATTCTATGATTCTATAACTGGCCATGTCCATCCTTAAGGTGCAGCTCCTTCATCTCCAAAGTGATGGCCAGTCCTGATCATCACTCCCAGGGGAAGCTAGACCCCTCCTGCATCTGCATGGGCTGTCCTGACAGACCAAAACTGCAATCTGGCACCACCCTTCAAGGTTTTGGGTCGATGCCACCATCCTTTGTTGCTTCCCCGTACTGAGTCCTCTGAAGCCACCTCCTTTACTGCCTGCCTCTGCATTACAGATGCCCTGTAAAAGGTGTGGTGACCAATGTGGAGAGATGGCTGAGGTGCTTTCTTGAAGCTGATGGAGGGCTGCATGCCAAGTGCTGGTGCTCCCAAAGGAGGTGTTTGGATGTTTCTGTACAATTTGTTCTCCCAAGGATGCTTGGAGGTGAAGCAGGAGAGGAGGCAACACAGTAGGGAGGCAGCAGGCAGGACCAAGGGCTGGAAGAGGGACACCTTTATCACCTCCCATGGTCCAGCACCAACTGTCAATGCACACAGCTCCTGCCCCAGGCCACCACCTTGGGTCAACTTCACTTATTCTCTTGCTGCTTCAGCCTCAGACCTGGTCAGGGTCAGCATCACACCTGGGAAAAGCCTTTTTAAATCTTGACAAGCTTTCAAATCTCAATATAAATCTTGCTGTGATGACAGAGGGATTTAGTAGTTGCCCTGGTAGGATGTGATGCATTTTTGCCAGCTTCTGGGGAGCCCACAACACAAGCCAACTTGGAAGACAGAGAAATGTACTGTTCCAAAATAACCATGATTTCTCCTGGAAAACACTTAGCAGGGCTTCTCAGATGGCACGATGAACAGGCAGCTGACTCCAGCCCTAGGTTCCATCTCCCTAGGCTGCTGTGGGAGCTCATACCACATGTATGTAGACCGAAATTCAGGGGAGGTGATCTCCACCAGATCCCACCCTGTCCACCCCAGCACCCCAAGCATGGCCCAATGATCCCAGTGTCAACCTGGGGATGGGAGAAGCTGGACTATCTGTTGTGCACAGCAATGGACATGGTCTCCTTATTGCACCATAGCTCTAGGGTTGCAGCACTGACACTTCATAGAATCACAGAAAGGCTAACAGGGAGGAGCTGGGGGGGAGGAAGGCGTTTGCTAGCCAAAACAAAGCCGGGGGGGACACACTCCTCAGTTAGCATTTCCCCTCCTGGAGTATGTCATTTCCTCTCTTCCCCCCTTGTTTCCCCTCTGAAAGAATCAGGAGATCAGCCTGTAAAATCCTGAGAAGGAAAGAGGAGCACGTGGATCCCATGCTATCACNGGAGGCTGGGCCAGGCTGGGGAGATGCCTCTCTGAATAGGGAGCTGGCTCCTCTGGTCGTGCATCCCAGGGGTATCTGGTTCTTCGCTCTGTGGAGAGCCATCAGTGAGCCCAAGTTGGGTCCTCAGACCTTCCCTAGGAGGATTTGGTCCCCGAGAATCACAGAATCCCAGGGGTTGGAAGGGCCCTCCAGAGCTCATGGGGTCCAACCCCCCTGCCAAAGCAGCTCCCCAGCTCATATTGCACAGGGCGGCGGCCAGACGGGGCTGGAATCTCTCCAGAGAAGGAGACTCCACACCCCCTGGGCAGCCTGTCCCAGGGCTCCCTCACCCTCACTGGGGAAAAGTTCTGCCCCATGTTGGTGTGGAACTTCCTGTGCTCCAGCTTGCAGCCATTGCCCCTTGTCCTGTCCCCACAGAGCACCTGTCCCCACTTCCCACTCTCCCTCCCACTGCTCTGCAGTTCACAGTTGCCTTTCTGTTTTGATACTGATTCTGGAGCGATGCAGGAGGCAGGAGAACAATGGAGTGATCAGTCCCTGCACTGAAATAAGGAGGATGGTTCCTCTCTCTCTGGACAGAAGACCCATGGCACAGGGAAAAGGAGGCTGGAGAGAAGCTCGTCAGACTTTGGTGAAACCCTTCAAAATTTCTGTGCTTTGAGATAAAAACACTCAGATTTTAGAAACTGCTTGGGTTGGATGCCAGAAGGACCTGGGAAGCTGGCTGGACTCCCAAGACCAGCGTGTTGATATCAGCCCAGTGGAAGGCCATAGAATCATAGAATCACCCAGGCTGGAAGAGACCCTTAAGGTGATGGAGTCTAACCACAGCCTAACCCTGCCTACTCCACCTCTAGATCGTGACCTTAAGCACTTCATCCACATGCCTTTTAAATACCTCCAGGGATGGTGACTCCACCACCTACCTGGGCAGCCTGTTCCAGTGCTTGACAAAAGCCATGAGCTCCCACAGCTCACCATCACCCTCCCAGGCTGCTCAGCCATGCGTGGCCTTGATGAAGCTGCTCCTTCTCCTCAGAATGTTTTGGGGGCCTTGGCTGTCTGGGAGGCATCATAATATGGTTCCTCTGGTGGGATCTCATTATGTGATGAGCTGAACATCTGGATTAAAATAGATCAAATAGGCACTAAATCCTAAATAAGCCTGAAAGCTCAGCAGCAGCCATATGCTTCCTACTGACAAGCTCAAAAAAAATCTCCCCTTGCCATTAGCTCACTCTGCAAGCAGTGTTTTATCCTCCTCCAACCCACCTCTGAGAGCAACCCTTCCTGCTTTTCCTCCCCAGTGGTCCCTGCTCTGGCCATCTTCTGAACCAGTAGCCTGAGGCTCTTCTTAGGTGGAGATGTCTGAGGGCAGCATCGTGTCTGAGCTCTGTTAACTAGAAAATGGGTGGGCACTTAACCCACAGTGCAAAAGATTTGGTGATACTAATTAAAGGAGTACTGTTAATAGTAATCAAAGGGAGCTGAGAAAGAAAGAAACCCAGAGCTTTGTTGTTCAGCATTCCTGCTCTGCTCAGGCAGGGGCTCAGCTCACAAGAGTCCTGTAGCAATACTGTAGATATTAATGTTTTATTGCCTGGATCCTCCTGGGGCTAAGAGGTCTTGTGGCCTCCAAGAGCAGCTTCTTCTTAGATGGAGGGTGGGATGGACCCCAAGGGCATCTCAGGCACAAGAGGATGCAGGACCTGCAGAGATGCTGCTCTTTCCTGGGCCTCTCCATGCAGGAGAGGACAACCCATGACCGGTCTCAGCTCCCTGGCTGTGTGTAGCTGTCTCTGCCGATGTCACAGGTGGGCACAAGCATCCCTCCAGGGACAACTCAGGGCTGTAGCTTTTCACCCCTGGTTTTATGGCCAGGTAGAGCAGCCAATAGGTATGGCCAATGCCTGTAGGTCACCAGCCTTATTTAGCTCACCGAGGCAAGGGTCTTGTGAGGTCTTCTGAGGCCTTGGCAGGCTTCTCTGGGCCACAGCTTTTTTTAGCTGGTTTAGCTGTAACAGCACATTGCCCAACAGTCGGATGAGTGTTGCTGGCTGTGACAGCCAGTCTGCCCAGAGGCTGGGTGACAGGCATCCAGCTTTAGTGAAGCTTCCTGCAGTTGCATGGTTTCACCCTAAAAGCATTCTACCAGGCGGTAAAGAGCTAAAAGAAATAATGAGGGACAGAAGGGGCAGCAGCAGGCTGCTCCCCAGGCTATGAAAACAGCAGCAGGGACCCCCAGCACCAAGCAGGGTGGCACCCCCACCCCCAGCAAAAAATCTGGGGTGCTAGTGACTTGCCACGATGGCTCTGAGGAAAGGTGAGCGTGGCACCAGAGGTGGCTGGAAGTCTATGTGTAGCAGTCATAATTGCATTATGAATGGGAATTAGCAGTAATTGGGTAATTTGCACACTACATGTTGGTCTTGTTGCAATGAGGCTGACCAAAATGACTTGCTTTATTGTGATTTGATTGTTAATGGGACCGGTGCTACACTCCTGGCTCTGTGGATAAGGTCTCCTCCCTTTTTTGCCTGCCTGCTGCTAAATTTTGGGTGTAAGGCTTCAAAGATAATAATCTGGAAAAGGCATTGGCTGCTGTGCATGGAAAAATCAGGACAGCTGATCCCCCAGGTTGACTGGAGGAACTCTCTCTCCTTCTCTGCCTCCTTCCCTCTCCCAGGACCCGTTTTGAGGTGGTGGCTGAAATTTGTGTTGTGTTGGATATTTATGATTTGTTAACAATGAGATGAACAGGGAGCATGGGGGTGTTCCACTGGTGTCCCCTTCCCTCCATCACCCATGGGCACAGAGGCCCCAGGACACGACTGAAGGAGAAGGATGCCCATGGCACCCTGTGTGCAGCATCTCCCCTGTGAGGAAAGGCTGAGTGAGCTGGGACTGTTCAGTCCAGAGAAAAGAAGACTAAGGGGGGACCTTATTAATGTTTATAAATATCTTAGACATGGGATGCAGGGGGAGATGGCCAGCCCCTTTTCAGTGTCTGTGGGGACAGGACAAGGGGCAATGGCTGCAAGTTGGAGCACAGGAAGTTCCACACCAACCTGGGGCAGAACTTTTCCCCAGTGAGGGTGAGGGAGCCCTGGGACAGGCTGCCCAGGGGGTGTGGAGTCTCCTTCTCTGGAGAGATTCCAGCCCCGTCTGGCCGCCGCCCTGTGCAATATGAGCTGGGGAGCTGCTTTGGCAGGGGGGTTGGACCCCAGGAGCTCTGGAGGTCCCTTCCAACCCCTGGGATTCTGTGATTCTCGGGGGCCAAATCCTCCTAGGGAAGGTCTGAGGACCCAATTTGGGCTCACTGATGGCTCTCCGCAGAGCGAAGAACCAGATACCCCCGGGATGCACAATCAGAGGAGCCAGCTCCCTATTCAGAGAGGCATCTCCCCAGCCTGGCCCAGCCTCCCACTATTTTTTTTGCAGAAGAGCAGTTTTTGGTGTGACAGGGGCTGTTTGTGCTGTGATAGCTTGGGATCCACGTGCTCCTCTTTCCTTCTCAGGATTTTACAGGCTGATCTCCTGATTCTTTCAGAGGGGAAACAAGGGGGGAAGAGAGGAAATGACATACTCCAGGAGGGGAAATGCTAACTGAGGAGTGTGTCCCCCCCGGCTTTGTTTTGGCTAGCAAACGCCTTCCTCCCCCCCCAGCTCCTCCCTGTTAGCCTTTCTTTTTGCATCCTGGGAAATGCCTGAATTTCGGCAGAGGGAAAGCGCTGGGGGAAGGAGCAGAGCGGTGGGGGAAGGGATGCTCTCCCTGCACTGCCTCTCCTGCCTCCGGTCCTGTCTGGTTGTGGCCGATCCCTTCGCCACAGAGGGTGACGGTGATGTGGAGTGACACTCGGCTGGGCGGAGTGGGAAGACTGCAGCCCCCGCCAGCCGCTCCCCCTCCCGCAGCGCTGGGGCTGAGACAGCATCACCCCGGGAGATGCTCCCATCAGCGCCCTGCTTCCCATGGCCAGCCCTCCAGCATGGGCTGAGGCTGTTTGAGGGGGTCTCAGAGATCTGGGGTGTGGCGGAAGAGATGGTACAGGGGACCTGGTGTGTCATGGCTAGGAAAATGCCTCCAGCCACTTGCTGGTGAAGAATCATCCATTGGGCAGGGCTGTGTGGCATTGGAGTGCAGGAGCATTTCTGGGGCAGGGACTCACATGGCTTGCAGATTTGGGTGACGGCCTGGGGAAAGTATACCCAGTAGCTGAGGGTGAAAGGTGTCTGCTCAGCCTGGATGCATCTCCTCATGGTTCAGATTCAAGCAAGGCTGTCTCTTCTCCATCCCCAGCCTCAGTTTCTCCATCCCCAGCCTCAGTTTCTCCATCTCCAGTTTCTCCATCCCTAGCCTTCCCTTCTCCATCCCCAGCCTCCCCTTCTCCCTAGCCAGCCTCCTGGCTCCCTCGGCTCACCCTCTGCTTGAGAAAAGCTTCCTGTTGGCTGTCAATGCTCTGCTGCCCTTGGCTTGACTTGACTCCATAAAACCCAGTCCTACAGGACACTGAGCTCTGTGCTAGGGGGCTTTGCTCAGGAGCAACCCTCTGCTTCCAAGCCTGGAGCTCTGATGAGAAACAGGGAAGGCTCAGTGTCTCCCCCTCATACTGAAATTCAGGGATGGGAGAACCTGAAAACCCTGCCTGCAGAAACCAGACCTGTTTTCTCACCCCTGGATCAAGAAGACACAGGGCAAGGGACATGACCTAGTTTTTGATGGCAGCATGTAATATTTCCCCTGCAAGGCAAGCCAACCTAGCTTCCTCTCCCTCCTGCTTCTCAGCCAAGCAGCCGGGCCGGGCTGGCCCGCTGCCTTCCTGGGGCTTAAGAGCTCATCGGCATGGGATGGAGGGGAAAATGTGACTGTGCAGCAGCCTCATCAGGCGCCCAGATGTGCTGCTGATTCATCTGCTAATTGCGTAAGCCCCGGGAGCGGGATGCGCTCAGGGCCCCCCGGCTCCAGAAGCATCTGTTCCCTACTTGTTGTGCACGGGCGGGGGGGGGCTGTGTGAGGAGACCACCCTCCATATGGTGTGGGGTGGGAGAAGGACCACCCATCGCTCAGGATACAATGTGAGCCGGGGCAGAGGGCTCAGGATAGGATGCAGAGAGCAAAGAAAGGCCCTAGAAACCACCACAGCGAGAGGTGAAGGGCCTGGGAAAGACAAGGCTGGTGGGGACGACCAGGTGAGCAAGATCCAGAAGCACTCAAGAAGGGGAAACCAGAGATGGCCAAACCAGCCCTCCCATCACCCTGTTCAAAACCCAGAGGGGACTTTTTCCAGCCGGGTGTGATCCAGTGGCCCACGCAAAGGGAAGAGGGACAAATCTCTATGGGACGCTCCATGCACTTGTTCATGTAATCGTGTGGATATAATTTGATTATCCCTTCCTAGATGTTTAACATCACAAAGGGAAAAGCTGCCTCCAAGCTGAGCCCTTGGAGTCACTGCTACGGTGCTGATCCACAGGAAGAAGGGTCAGACACAGGCCTGGAGAAGCTGCGGCACAGTTCATGGCATTAAAGACACAGGGTCTTGGCCCATTGCTGGCTCCCCACTGCTGCCTGTGTTGGGAGTATATCAGACTGGTAAGTGCACACAAGAGGCTCTGCATTTCTCTGCCACAGTCCAGGCACCACAAAGATTGCAAAACCTTTTCAAAATTCCCATTGAAATACGACTTTACTTGCCTTGGTCTGAGATCCTGACCTTCCCTTTGATTCACCTCGTGCCCTGTCAAACAAGGAGACACGGCACATGAAAAGACTCAGTCAGCTCCTGGCACATGTCCTGGAAGATGTGGGGATCAGCCTGAACCACTGTGAAGGTGTACAAAAGCTTAGCAGCTCCTCCATTCACCCAGGTCCATGAGGAGGAGAGGAGGGCACTGTTAATTTAATTGACATTGCCTTGATGCAGAATATTCTCCCAGTGGCAAACTGGGTCTTTCTGGAGTAGGTGCAAAGCTCAGATACTGCTTTTGCCCCAGGGCACATGGAAATCCATTTGCTTTCCAGTAAAGACACAGGCATCAGCAAAAAAGGACCAGGATTGTCTTCTCCCAGGGCTACAGATTGATCCCATGGAGTGAAGAGGTTTCAGCAAGACCTCAAAACTCCTGGTCTGGCTTAGCAAGAGCAAGCCACAAATGATAGCTGGGATTTTAGCAGGTGGGGATTTCAGGAGGAAGATCTGTCAGTAGATGTGTGTGTGGATCTGTTGAGCGTGGATGCACACATGTAGCACCCCAGAGGTTTGGGAGGACAGCACTGTACAAAGCAAGAACAGCATATGCTCTTCTTTATCAAAGTAACACTAGCAAGATGAGAATGTTTGGGTGCTATACATTAGAAAAAAACTATTGCCTTGTCAAGGACTTCATCATCTTCTGCACACCCGTTTTCACACTCAGCCTGAGCTGCCACATGTCTCTGCAAGTTCAGGCTTTTGGATTTTGCAGGCTGGTGTTTAGGAGGATGAGCAAGACCTTGGCCAACGCTCTGAGGAGGCCACCTGGCCACCTCACGGGCAACAGATCCCAAATCAGAGTCACCATGAAAAGAACCCATACAAACATTGAATCTGGACCTAGCAGCAGGGGAAAAAAAGCCCTTCAGTGTGGGAGCTGGAGGGTGCCCATGTAGAGATGGGAGCCAGCTGCTTCCTCCTGGGCTACTGGGAGGAGGAAGGAGGCTTTTTCTTGCAAGGGGGGCTGTGTGTGTGTGTGAAGAAAACGGCTCAGTGAATCATCCAGGACCCAGAGCGGTGTTTGGCTAAGCTGAGGGTTTAGTGTGATTATAAGCAGCTTTAGGAGCAGTGAAAGCAAGAGTCACACACACAGAGAATAAAGTCAGGGAGGAAAAACAAACAGTGTCAGTGGTTATATAAGGGATCAGAGAGTCGCTGAAGTGTCAGATGGCTGCCGTGTTCTCCCCGGCATCTTCCACAGCCCTGGTGATGCACAGATGGTCTCCTGGTTCATCCTTATCATGTCTCATTAAGGATTTTGGGGGGGAAGAGTTGGTGAGGAGTGAAAGAAGGTCCCAAGGTATGTGATGGCTCCCACTGGAAGGGCAGCGGAGCAGGATTTGAATGGAGCTGCAAAATGAAGAGTGGCTGGAGAGTGGACAAGGGACAACTCTTCACTGACCCCCTCCATCAGGACACTAGAGCTGGGGATCAAATGAACCAAGTGATGCTAGCAGAGGGCAGGCTCAAGCATAAAAGGCAGCTGCTGTCTGTTACATGCACAGTTAAACTGGGGAATGATAAAAAAAGCTGCAAATGCACATACAGAAAGGTTAGTTCAGCATCTGACCATCCAACAGAGGCTCGTCCACCCAAAGATTTCACCTCTGCCTTAGGAAAAAGGTTTGATTTTCAAGTTGTTGGAGGCTAAGAGGGAATTGGCCCATGATGGCTTTTCTGTCCTGCCTTTTGCCTGCTCTCAGAGGTAAGAGAAAGTGCTGGGTGGTCCAAGGATAGAAGGTCTATAGGATGAGCAGGCCATCGATCTGCCCCACTTTGTCCACTCTCGTGCTGTAGGATGCAGAAGGCAACACGTGGTCACACATCTAGCTTCTGTATGGAGATCTGAGCCCTTTTTTGGGGGTAAAGTTCCCCCAGGATTATCCCTCCTCGGGGGTTCATGAGAGCTGCCCACCTGGGTGGTCCTCACCTGCACCTCCCAGCCAAGGGCGTTATCCACGGATCTGCCAAATCTGGAGGAGGAATAGGGAGACAGTCCTGGAAGAGCACGGGATCAAGGTCATCCCAGAGGCTGCTCGCAGGGCTTGAGGCAGCACCACCTCTCCTTAGCAATGCAGGCAGCAGGTCCTCCAAGGCTGGAACCTGGAGAGTAGCAGCAGGTCAAGCTAAGCACACCTGCAGCAGACACTGTTAGTGAAGTTCACTGAAGGGAGCCAGGACAACATGTGCTGCAGCCTGTCTCGCAGACACCCTCTCCAAGAAAGACGCCCTGAGCCTGCCTTCTGTACTTACTGCTTGTTTTTTTCCAGACTTCTATTCAAAAGATTAATTCCTCTGGCTGGAAAGTTTGTGCAACCCTCAGCCATGGGTGTTGCATCACACCACTGTTTGATTTGGCCAGCAAAGCAGGGCAGCAACAGGCATCCAGACTTCATCTGGATCGCTTGCCTCGCAGTGACACCCATAAATAGAAGCGGAATGGAGAGGGGTGGGAGGATCTGTGTGGAAGCCCAGACCAGAAAACACCTCTGGCTTCCTTGTGCCAGGCCCACCCCTGGGTGAATTATCAAGAGAGGTGATAAATAAGAGCTATGTCTTACCCTCTGGCCAGCAGGTTGAAGGAGGTGATCCTCCCCCTCTGCTCTGCCCTGGTCAGGCCCCACCTGGAGTGTTGTGTCCAGTTCTGGGCTCCCTGGGATAACAAAGACAGGGATCTCCTGGAGAGAGTCCAGAGGAGGCTACGGAGATGATGAAGGGCCTGGAGCATCTCCCCTGTGAGGAAAGGCTGAGTGAGCTGGGGCTGTTCAGCCTGGAGAAAAGAAGACTAAGGGGGGACCTTATTAATGTTTATAAATATCTTAGACATGGGATGCAGGGGGAATTGGCCAGCCCCTTTTCAGTGTCTGTGGGGACAGGACAAGGGGCAATGGCTGCAAGTTGGAGCACAGGAAGTTCCACCCCAACCTGGGGCAGAACTTTTCCCCAGTGAGGGTGAGGGAGCCCTGGGACAGGCTGCCCAGGGGGTGTGGAGTCTCCTTCTCTGGAGAGATTCCAGCCCCGTCTGGCCGCCGCCCTGTGCAATATGAGCTGGGGAGCTGCTTTGGCAGGGGGGGTGGACCCCAGGAGCTCTGGAGGGCCCTTCCAACCCCTGGGATTCTGTGATTCTATGATTTTCTTCCTAAAAGGGAAACACATGGTTCCATGACTCCTGGAGGTCTGGCACCAAGAAAACAGGCACCCAGCACCTTCTATAGGAGGTGGAGAGCAGAGACTTGACCATGCATGGTCTGTAGGGACACATAGGGATAGAAATCAATCGCAGTGTTTTAGTTGAATTCCCACTGTAAGAGTTTAACTGAATTTCCAGCCATCTCAGCACAGGGCAGGTTGTCCTGGGAAGGTCTCTCCACCATGTCAATGTAAGCATTTGGCAGACCCTGAGGTCCCCTGCTCCATGCCTCAGTTTCTCCTGATCTGGAGTAGAACAGAGACATACTCAGTGTGTGCTGAAAAAACCAGCTGTGATGGCAAGTGATGGGAGTTGGCTCCACAAGAAGAAAAATAGATCCTTAGGAGGAGATGTTTGTTTTCCACGTGGAGTTTCAGCTTTTCATTAAAGCAGAGCCAAAATCCCTCCTTCAGACAAAGCCATGAAGAAAGAGTTGCACTTCTCCAGCTACCCAGGAAGGTTTGTGTCCTGAAGCTTCCTAAGACCTCCTGTAACTGCTGGTGGTCTCCATGAAAAAAAAAAGAAAAAGAAAAAAGAAAGGGAACCTCTGACCACCTCACCACTTCCAGGGGATCATCCAGGAAGCCAAGGAGAGCCTTGTCTGACCAGGAACTAGCAGAACAAATTTTCCTTTAACAATGGGACAAATATAATAATGGGATGATAATCCCTTAATGACACTAAAAGACCTGCTGGGCTAATTATGCTCTCCAGGTGGCCACTTTGCCTTTGGTGGCTGCTCCCTCCTTGTCCTATAATGCTGCTGAAGTTCTGCCCTTTGCTCCTGTTGGCATCCTCACACTGCTGCTTTCTGCCCCTGGAGAAGATGAGTGGTGGTCAAGCTGCTGCCACGTCTGCTCTCTGCTTGGGAGAAGTAGGCTAATAAAGTGTCACCTGCCCGATTGCTGGGTGAAGGGAATGGACACAGGGCTTTCTTCAGCAGCTGTTTTTCCCCTGAAAAGCTGGAGATAACAGTTCTCATCAAAACCTATCTAACTCCTGGTAAAACTAGCCTTTCCCATCCGCTCCCAGGGTGCATCACCCCATAGAAAAAAAAAGGGGTGATACTAAAAACTACTGTTGATCCACTTTTTTTGTTAAGTATCAGCTTCAGTTCATTTGAAAAGGGTGGATACCCTCCTCTGCAGTGTTCCAGGCCTCTTTAAGGCACCCAGATTTGTTTCATTTCCAAGCTACCAGCTGCTTTGGAGTGTCCTGTGAAATCTGGTCTCATCCCTCATCCCATTTTTCTGGTTTGTTACCGGTTCCTCTTTTCATGTGGAGGCTTCTCATGACCTTCAGGGTGCTCCCATGCATGTTCTTGGCCTCAGTGCCTGGTGGGGATGAGTCAAATGGCTCTTGCCTTTTGTTTCCTGCAGGGAGGAAGGATCAGGAGTGGGAATCGGGTCCTGCTTGGTGGAACACAGATTTATCTTCCAAAACAGAGGAGTGAGTCAGGTGGTGTCAGCCAGATCTTGGGTGGTGAGAGGAGATGGGGAAGAGGGTCTAAGCAGATAGGTTGAGGAGTGGATGCTGCCATAACTGGTTTCATCCTTCCTGGAGCCTGTTGAGGAAGGGTTTTATTAAAGCTAAGAGCAGCCTGGCTGCATGCATGTGGAGCTGGCACCCATCTCCTAACACCTGGCCTCAGATGAAATCATCCTCCTGCTGCGGGCGGG
>VZTU01012198.1:38703-52615 GCA_013400835.1 Zapornia atra
AGAGGAGAGCCCCCACCCCTCCTTTCTAGCTGTGCCAAAGCCACCCTGGATGGGGTGGCTGGAGCTGGGTAGCACCAGGTGTGAACTGTCACATCTGCTGATGCTTGACTTGGCCTTAGGTGTTTAAGGCCAGGTTGGGTGGGGCTTTGGGCACCCTGGGCTAGTGAAGGGTGCACCAGCTCACTGGGTGGCACTGGGTGGGCTTTGAGGTCCCTTCCCACCCAAACCATGATTATTTCCCTGCATTTCACTCATCTCCTCTTCATGCCATGCCCATGCCATGCCGTGCCATGCAGTGTCATGCCATCCCATCCCTCCTGGGTGCTTTGGGTCCAGGCAGGCCAGGGTTCACTGAGCTCATTTTTTCCTGCCATGGGTATTCTTGGACCCTGTTTCCTTGCTACAAACAAGAGAGTGAAGTTGTTTGGGAGTTGGTTAGCTGGCTGAAGACAGACAGAGTTTTGGTTTTGGTTATTTACAGCCTGGATCCCTGAAGAAACCAGGTTTTGCTCTCCACAGCATTGCTGCTTGGGGTTGGGTGCCCTGAGAACAGCCCTTTCCTGGGGTCTTGGCTAAAGATGAAGGGGAAAAAGCTGAGGTGCTGAGTGATGGGTGAGCACTGTCTCCCAGCCTTGGCCTTGTCTTCACAGCTATAATCATTCCAGAACAAGGTTTCCCAGAAAAACACTTTAGGATGACACCCAAAATTCTCATCATGAAAGAAATGTGAGGCTTATGGGGCTTTGTCCAATAGCATCAACCCACCCTGAATTCAGTTGCAGTCAATACCTTCTATAGCTTTATTACAAGCAGCCAAAATACTTGGTATTTCGTAAGGAGAAGCAAGGGGTGGATTCTTTCTTCTTTTCCTGAATGAAAGGCTTCCCTGTGATGCTCAGCAGGAGCTGCAGCTGCCTCTGTTCATTCATATCCCCACCGGCTTCCAAAAGGTGCAGATGCTCACAAGCCCGTCTCGACTGGGCACAGACAGGAACCACCACAGCCTCCTGTGGCTGGTGAAACGCTGGGGGGGGAGTGTGGGTTTGCTGTGACCCCAATCTGCCCTCGCTTCCCATTAATCACAGCACGCTCCAGGGCTGATCCCTTCCCAGATGCAGGGGGAAGCCTGAGTCCCTCAGAGCGCAGGAGGGAGCAGAGCATCACCCCCTGGCAGGCAGGACAAACCACCGGTTTCTATGACAACCACTCCAGGTGTCGCTGCTGGAGGGGATGCAGGTAGGGGTGCCTCCTGGGGCAGGGGAGCAGGGGATGGGGCTGTTGCATTTGCATTTCGTGGCGTAGCAGGGAGGGGGCAGCTCTTGCGCTTGAAATCTCCTCTGGCAAATGTGAGAGCGGCGCTGGGAAGAGCCTTACCCAGCTTGTTTTGTTTGGCTGGGCTCAGCTAGTGAGCTCATGTCTCCTGCAGACCCAAGGACATGGTGTGACAGCAGCCGCCCGGGCTGAGCGGGCAGAGCTGGACTGGCACGGAGGGGATGTGCTGGTGGTGCCCTTCACACTGGGAAGACACCCCCCCCCCCTTTGCTTCCTGGGACCTGGTAGGACCCCTTGTTTCTCCCTCAGAGTTGGCTCCAGCTTGCAGATCTACACAGCCTCAAGGAGCCTCCAGCTCCCGCTGGGACCGTGGATCTTCATAGGTTGCCTGAATCTGGGCCAAAATGTTTTCCTAGCAGCTCACAAAGCCAGACACCCTCCTGGGAAGGTGGAGAGGGAGGCAGAGTGAAGCAGGGACAATTTCAGGCTCTGACATGGCATTTGTTTTTAATGCACCTTGTTTCTTCTGAGGCCCTCCTCTTCCCACCTTGGCCTCCCTTGCATCTGCCCTGGCTGTGTCCCATCTTGACCTCCTGATAGAGATGATGAAGGATCCCTCCTCTACCTAGGGGGCTGCTTGGACTCTGTGCTGGCACAGATCCTTCCCATCCTGATGGGTCATAATTTTTCCAGGGTCCTAAGAATAAGTTTTCAATGTAAAGCTCTGGGTTCTTGGCAGAGGGAAGAGCCATGGGAGCCCAGCTGCAACTACTACACACGGGGCAGGTTTTTTCCTCATATAAGGTCTATATGTGTCTTAAGAACATGCCAACTTCCACACCCAGAGTTGGACAGGAAGGATCTGGTTCCCAGCAGCCAGTGTTAAGTCTTGCAGAGGAAGAAAAACTCCTTGTGCTCCCTTCTTCTGGCCTGAGCTCAGTACAGATGCCATCGAGCTCAAGATCTGATGTTCCCTGTTGAGCTGCAGATAACTCTGCCTATAGGTTGGGGGAGTGAAAGGAGTAATTGTGTTGGTAAAGTCCTCTGGAGAAGATCTCTCTGCCTCAGTTGCATGTTTCTGTCATGTCCAAGGTCAAAGCCTGGAGTAGACCAGGGTCTGGGCTTGGAAAGAAGTTTTAAGTGGATGCTGGTGGTTAAACATACCTCCTGTGGTCTACAAAGGGGTGAGCCCTTGAGCCTTGCTGAGGGTGATCTCTTGGGGTGTGAGAGGTGTAGTGAGCCACTGCATTCTCATTACAGAGCTTTATGAGATTTTTTTATGTCTGTTTCTGTGTTGAGATTTTTCCTTTCCTGCTTTTTTCACACCAAGAGGAGACACAGCAGTCTGAGGGAACACCAGAGGTACCTCCAATGTCCAAGGCTCTCTTTGCTCTGAAAGGCTGGGGTTATCTCTTGGGTGGAGCAGTGCCTGGGTTTCCAGAACAGTGTCTTGTTTCTGAGCTGACCTGGAGGTTGTTGTGCAGCTTGTCATAGCTTAGACACAAAGCTCAGGCACAAAGCTCAGCCACCAGCCATGTGGACACAGTCCAAAGCAGGGTGGACTGTTACTTTGCCTTGCATAAGTATGCTTCAAACAGAGGATAGCAGTATACTTAGCAAACATTGCTGGTGCTTTCTGCTGTCCACACAAGCATCATACTTTGTGTTCTAGCTTTATATTTACCCCAAATGTCTTGGTATGCTGGGGAGTGGCAGTTCTCTGGGATGACTGCATATGTGAACAAACTTCTTCTAACTTTCTGCCTTCTAACTTCTTCTAACTTTCTAACTTCTTCTGTGAATCCTTTCTGCCAGTTACACAGATAATTACAGCAGGGAAAATTAGGAAAGGAAAAAGTACAAAGACACACAGCATCTCTGGGGAATGGCCAAACAGGCCAGGAGACCCAGCCTATGCCAAATACCTGCCATTTCAATGGGATGTGGTCCATCAGAGGTGTGGGAACTGGCTTTAGTTCTTAGCTCATCCCTTCCCCAAGGCAAAGGATAGGTCTTAGGTCTTCCATTCCCCAAGGCAAAGGATGTCTCCCACTGGGTCAGTGGATCCCATGGGTTATGAGGAGTTTTCCAAACATCTGTGTTTGACATGCACCCTCCCACTTCAGCTTACCCCTGAGCTCTCACTCCCTGCCCAAGCTTCCTTGGATGATTGCTGGTCTTCAGCTCAGCCTTAGCCATGCCCATTGCCTGGCCACGACCCTCTGGCCCTGGTCTGGGGGCTGACTTCATAGCTTGGCCTTGGACCTGCCTCCTCACCATCAACTTCTATGATGATCTGGCCTCTTGGTTGAATATGGCTGTCATCCATGGGCTTTTTCTGCTACCCTTGCCTGGGTCCTGTGGAGCTGGACACTAGCTGGTGAAGTCCCTGCCCTGAGAGGTCCCAACCCTGCTGCTGTGCCATCCCATTAGTTTCCTGGCTCTCCATCCCTTGGGGACTCAGCCTGGGAGAGTGAACATCACACACTGTTGAGCTGCTAAAAGCTGTTGCCCATCAGAGCTGTTAAAATTATAAAATTAAATAAGGTGGGATTTTCCTGATGCTTGAAGAGGAGAAAAAAGAGTTTGTAATCCTTACAGTGATGGAATCTGAAAGTGTAGAAGAAGAGGAGCCATCCAGCAGATACCCAGGGATCCTGATGGCCCAACAGTGTGGGTTTTTTCCTGCAGAGCCATATCTGCTGTGTCAGGCCATATCTGGGACTTGAAACCACAGCAGTTCATCAGTCAGAGTCAGGGCTGGCACAACACAAGAGAAAATTCTGGTTATGCTGTGTCAGGTCCTAGCAAGGTGGCATCAGCACGGTCAGCACCTCTGGCTGGAGCTACAGTCCCAAAGGGAAAGTTCTAGCAACTAGAGAGCAGCCCTGGGACAGGGCCAGCTTCACTCCTGCTCTCCATGGGAAGGAGAAGGATGAGCCCAGATCTAGGCTCAGCTTCCAAGCCTACATACACCATGGAGAACAATGTATGGTTGCTGGCTTATCCTCACCAGTGCTGAGGGGACTGACTAGCGTGTGAAAAGGAGCTTGGAGGGTGTCAGGTCGCGTGGTTGAGGTATTAAGACAGAAAAGCAGCCTTGAAACCTTACTACAAACCCCTTCCCAAACACTCCCCTCGTTCCTCCTTGAACAACTCTTTGAGCTATGCCCTCATCCCAAGGAACGATGGCGTGCTCCTGCCCCAAGCCCCCTTCCTCATGGCCTTTCAGAGTAGGCCCGAGCCGCGTCCCCAGCGCTCTGCCCCACGGCCTGCCCACAACTGGCGCCTCACGCGTGGCAGTAGGCACAGAGGGAGGGACAGGCCCCCAGCGGCAGCTCCAGGGCACGTCCTGCATGCAAAGAGACCCAGCCTGCTAATGAACGGCAGCAGCCGCAGTGGTTTCTCTGCTGTAGGAGCAGATTCGGTTAGCATGCATATTAGTCTGTGCTAATTAGCTCCTACTGCTGCCACAAGCCTGGAGATGGATAATACCACAGGAGCTAAGCTGCTTACTTTGGGTGGCAGCACGCTGGAAAGCAGGGAGCTGAGAGGGAGCAGCCAGCTTCCTAAATTCCAAAGAATGGCTATTTCTGAGCAGCAGGAAGGGATCTAAGCTGAAGTTTCCCTGCTCCGGATCGAAGAATCCCAAGGTTGGAAAAGACCTTTGAAGATCAAGTCCAACCATTCCCATCCTGTGCTAAACCACATCCCTAAGTACCTCATCTACCCTTTTTTAAACACATCCAGGGAAGGTGACTCAGCCCCTCCCTGGGCAGCCTGTTCCAGGCCCCAACAACTCTTTCAGTAAAAGATTTGTTTCTAATATCTGACCTGCCCCTGCCCTGGCACAGCTTCTTGCCATTCCCCTTGTCCCATCTCCTGTCCCCTGGCTGAAGAGACCATCGCCCACCTCTCTACAACCTCCCTTCAGGTAGTTGTAGGTGGTGCTAAGGTCTCCCCTCAGCCTCCTCTTCTCCAGGCTGAACACCCCCAGCTCCCTCAGCTGCTCCTCAGAGGATTTGCCCTCCAGCCCCTTCCCCAGCCTGGCTGCCCTTCTCTGGACTCGCTCCAGGACCTCAATGTCCTTCTTATGGTGAGGAGCCCCGAACTGGACCCAGCACTCAAGGTGCAGCCTCACCAATGCCCAGTGCAGGGGCACAATCACTCCCCAGACCTACTGGCCACAGTGTTTCTGATACAAGCCAGGATGCCATTGGCTTTCCTGGCCGCCTGGGCACACTGCTGGCTCATATTCAGCCTGCAGTCACCCAACACCCCCAGGCCCTTCTCTGCCTGACAGNATGTGCAGCACTCTGCACTTGGCCTTGTTAAACTCCATCCCGTGGGTCTCAGCCCATCTGTCCAGTCTGTCCAGATCCCTCTGAAGAGCCTCCCTGCCCTCAGGCAGATCAACACTTCCTCTCAGCTTAATGTCATCTGCGGACTCAGTGAGGGAGCACCCGATCCCTTCATGCTCCCTGCTGACAGCCGCTGCTGCGCACGCTTTGCTCCCAGTGCTGCCATTTCCCCTTCCCGGTCGCATCCAGGACCTGCACCGAGTTTTGTGGGGGCTTTTCCCCCTCTCGCTGAGAGAAGAGGGCAAAAGAAAACTCGGGAACCTCGGCTGGTTCAGCCGCGACCCCTCGGCCGCTTCGCTGCGATGCCGGGCGAGGGGCACAGGGGCAGGCGGGCAGGCAGCCCCCCTCCGCCTTCCCCCAGCCCAGAAGCTGGGAGATGGGCTGCTCGCTGGGAAGCGCTGGCTCTCCCTAACCTTGTGCTCGCCCTCCAAGCTCTGGGGGATGCTTCGCGCCCGTTGCCATGGAAATGCTGCACGGTGCGGGGTGGGGGATGCGAGATCTGCTGCTGCCATCTCCTGGAGGAGGCCTGGATGGCGCAGGGGGGTTTTAGGAAGAGCACGGGCAGCTGGGAATTCAGCTCATCCCGAATCTAGGTGTGCCATGCCTGGGGATGTTGGCACCGTGCCGTTCGGACCCCAGCAGCACCCACCTCTCATGGCCATCCCCCAAAGCATCCGTTAGCGATGGCCAACCGTACCCAAACCTGCCCACCAAGTATTCTGCCCCCAGGTTTTTCTATGGATAGCTTCACCTTAGGGATACCTTTTTGGGCATGTCTTCTGCTGAACTGGGCTTTCTGGAAGGGCCCTGAAGGGTTGGTGAGGTCAGCTCATGGGTGGGGAGTGGCTCTGTAGGTGACAGCTCTTGGAAGAGAGAGCCCCAACCATGTCAGTCCCGTCCTTACTGCCCTAATGCAGGTAGCAGCAAGGCAAAGCACCAGGGCGCAGGGGTGGGGTGTCAGCCAGGCAGAGGGCAGGGAACGGGTGTGAGGTTTGGCTGTGTGCCTGGAGGCAACGCAGGCAGCGGGCATGGGGTGTGTTAGAAGCTGTGGCCACTGGCTGTTTCTCAGCATTATGACCCAGAGCTGTAGCTGTTCTGCAGATTTATTCTCATTTTTCTTGCAAGCAGGCAGCCCACAGAGGCCAGAGGCCCCAGCCCCCCGGGCAGAGGGGCTGCTTCTGTTACATGGGCATGGCCGACAGTCCCATGTAGTGACAGGGAGCTGTTACATGGCAGGGACCAAACATGGGTCGCACAGCTGATGGCACACAGCCTGGATCCCTGTTGCTACTGGGACAAATGACATGAGCTGAAACACGAGGCCAACTGTGCTAAATTATTGCAGTATTAAATTATTTTGAATGAGGGAAACCTGACCCTGCGCTGGGTTGTCCTCATCCAGGGAAAGGTGTTCTCAGGAGCTGCTGTGTCCCTCTGGGATGTCCTCATCCAGGGAAAGGTGTTCTCAGGAGCTGCTGTGTCCCTCTGGGATGTCCTCCTCCAGGCAAAGGTGTTCTCAGGAGCTGCTGTGTCCCTCTGGGATGTCCTCATCCAGGAAAAGCTGTTCTCAGGAGCTGCTGTGTCCCTCTGAGATGTCCTCATCCAGGGAAAGGTGTTCTCAGGAGCTCCTGTGTCCCTCTGAGATGTCCTCATCCAGGGAAAGGTGTTCTCAGGAGCTCCTGTGTCCCTCTGGGATGTCCTCATCCTGGAAAGGTGTTCTCAAGGAGCTGCTGTGTCCCTCTGGGATGTCCTCGTCCAGGGAAAGGTGTTCTCAGGAGCTCCTGTGTCCCTCTGGGATGTTCTCATCCCACCAGGAGCCGATTTTGCACTGGAGAGGATGCAAAATGCTTGAATGATCCCTACTGCCAGCTCAGGCTCAGCAGCACCTCCTGCAGTCCTTTCTGCAGTGCTTGCCCATTGCAGCCTCTGTCCTTGCCCATTGCAGCCTCTGTCCTTGCTCAGAGCTTTCCCTCCTTCAGTCCCAGCACTCCCCCTCTTTCTCCTGAATCCTGCCCTCCCCAAAGACCTCGTGCAAAGTGTGAAAAGCTGCCATACGACAGCCCCGAGGACTATCTTGCTAGCAAGAAGCTGGAGGAAGAAAGCTAGTCACATCAAAGTTCCCCAGCCCTTCTGGTGTGGGAGACCATCCGAAGGTACCAGCTCCACCAGGACACCTGTGTCCTACAGTGCAAGTGTGACTGTGACACCTGCACTCCTTATTCCAGATTCCCTTGCCAGGCTGAAATGAGGTCGTTGTTCTGCTCTGTCCCCTGACCTTGATTTGATGCTGGCAGAAATTTTCCTTTGAGACAAACCAGAACTCTCCACCATCTGCAGTGACCCTGAACTCACCTGACCCAGGAGGTGTTTTAGGAGGAGATGCCAGTCCCTCTTACAGTGCACATCTGAGCTGGGTGTCCCTGGCCCAGGAAGGAGGGTTTGGACCCCATCCTCTGTAAACTGTCCATCTCTTTCTGTGTGATGTTCATCTCTGTTCTGTGAGACCAGGACGTGTGCTTGAGTGGGCCCAGCCCTTGAAGGGTTGGGAGCACAGCTTATCTGCAGGAAACCATGCAGCAGAAAGAAGGTCCAAGCCCCAGATCTGCATCAGAACATAGACCAGATCCAAAGCTCAGATGCCACCTGGGAAATGGGAGGGTTCCCATCACCAGTTTCTCTATAGGATCATTTGAACTGGAGAGCCTACATGCCTCCCACAGGATCCCACTGCTCTGGCCACCGTTCCATGGCTGCCTGAGGCAAAGAAAAACAACTCTAAGCACAGGCTGATGTGCTTCAGGGGCTGGAGATACCAGGTGCAACAGCCACTAGAGACACCCGGTGCCCACGATGGGTGGACACGACTCCTGTGGTCACGAGGCTGTGACAACAGGACCCCCCCCTCGAGCAGAAGACAGTGGCTGGGAAGCAGGTCAGGTTCTACCCTTTACAACCCATAATGAGACAAGTGCAACACCCTGAAACCGCCTGGGGACAATGGTGCCTGTCCAAGACACTCCACAGACCACTGTGTGCTGAGTCATGCCAGTTAATGAGTCCAGTGTCCCCCAGGGGTCTGTCTGGGGACCGGTGCTCTGTAACATCTCTATCAATGGCATCGATGGTGGGATTGAGTGCACCCTCAGCAAGTGTGGGGATGACACCAAGCTGAGTGGTGTGGTGACACCCTAGAAGGACAGGAAGCCATCCAGAGGGATCCTGACAGGCTGGAAAGATGGGCCCAGGGGAACCTAATGAGGTTCAACACTGCCAAGTGTCAGGGGCTGCACTTGGGCTGGAAGAATCCCAGACACAGATACAGCCTGGGAGAAGAGCTCCTGGGGAGCAGCCCTGCTGAGAAGGACCTGGGGATTGTGGTGGATGAGAGACTTAACATGAGCCAGCAGTGGCTCTTGCAGCTCCAAGGCCAATGGGATCCTGGGCTCCATCAGCAGAGGGGTGGCAGCAGGGACAGGGAGGGGATTGTCCCTCTCTGCTCTGCCCTCCTGAGGCCCCAGCTGGAGTCCTGTGTCCAGAGCTGGGGCCCCAATACAAGAAAGATGTGGGGCTGTTGGAGAGGGTTCAGAGGAGCCATGNAGCAGAGAAACAGGAGGGGAATCAGCTTTTTAAAAGGGTAGATAATGGCAGGACAAGGGGGATGGATTAAAGCTGAAGGAAGGAAGGTTTAGATTAGATATTAGGGGGAAGTTTTTTCCAGAGAGAGTGGTGAGGGGCTGGAACAGGCTGCCCAGAGAGGGGGTGGATGCCCCATCCCTGGAGGTGTTCGAGGCCAGGTTGGATGGGGCCCTGGGCAACCTTGTGTAGCTCCAGGCCTGGAGGTTGGTGTCCCTGCCTGTGGCAGGGGGGTTGGAGCTCTGTGATCCTTGGGGTCCCTTCCAACCCAGACCAGTCTGTGATTCTATGAATTTCCCTCTGGATGGATGAGTTTGGGGTTTGCCTCTGCTTCTGAGAAACCACGCGGTGGGCTGGGAGAGGGTGAGGATTCACACCCCACTGCACAGCACAAGCCCATCTGGCACCTCTGGCTTTTGAGCCCTGCTCACTTTCACCCTGTGGTTCCCCAGCTGCAGCTGCCATTTCCACCCCTCCCCGAGGAATACCAGTGCTGGGGTTTCATCAGGCCTCATGGGAGTTAAAACACAAGGGCAAACCCCTCCTTAAGAGAGAGAACACCCCTTGTTGTGGGGGTGATAGAAGAAAAAAAAGAGGGTAAAACCTGCCCATGTCCAGAGTTACCTGCCAAAAACAGTAGGACACTTGGGACTGTCTCTTGATTTTTATGGAGGCAAAGAGGACAGCAGTGAAGCCAGTGAGGAGGCTAAAGAAACCTTGCTTCTATCAGCAAATGCAACAAGCTGGAATCCTTTGTGTGCAAGGGAATGACTTGCAAAGGGCTAAAAAAAGAGCAAAGGACACAAGGTGGAATAAATACAACAGGCAAGGCAAACCAGGATTGCTTCAAGTGCCTGCCTGAAGGAGAACAGGTCCCCTCTGAGACATCTGATTGCTTCTTGGGTCCCTCCTTTCTGAAATACTGAGGGTGCTGTTGCCTAGCACTTTGCAGACCTGGGTGGTCCATGCTTTGCACAGGACTGCAGAGGGATCCTGGATCCATACCCTCCACTGAAGACTTTATTATTCCAAATGTACTGATTTCTGTAGCCTGCACCCATGTCACCTCAGTGTGCTCACTCACCACCCCACTGTAGTGTCTGCAGAACCCCATCTCTCTCTTCCAAGCCAGGCACTGGCTGCTCTAGTGCCATTTTCTGCCCAGGGTCTCCTAGATGCCTCCCCAAGCATCATGGCCATGACCTCTGTGCTTGCTTCTAGCAGGCAGCACTTCACAGATTCACAGAATCCCAGGGGTTGGAAGGGCCCTCCAGAGCTCCTGGGGTCCAACCCCCCTGCCAAAGCAGCTCCCCAGCTCATATTGCACAGGGCGGCAGCCAGACGGGGCTGGAATCTCTCCAGAGAAGGAGACTCCACACCCCCTGGGCAGCCTGTCCCAGGGCTCCCTCACCCTCACTGGGGAAAAGTTCTGCCCCATGTTGGTGCAGAACTTCCTGTGCTCCAACCTGCAGCCATTGCCCCTTGTCCTGTCCCCACAGACACTGGCCAATTCCCCCTGCATCCCATGCCTAAGATATTTATAAACACTAATTAGGTCCCCCCTCAGTCTTCTTTTCTCCAGGCTGAACAGTCCCAGCTCACTCAGCATCTCAGGGAGATGCTCCAGGCCCTTCATCATCTTCGTAGCCCTTCTCTGGACTCTCTCCAGGAGATCCCTGTCTTTGTTATCCCAGGGAGCCCAGAACTGGACACAACACTCCAGGTGGGGCCTGACCAGGGCAGAGCAGAGGGGGAGAATCACCTCCTTTGACCTGCTGGCCATGTTCCTTTCAATGCACCCCAGGATCCCAACTCTCCCATTGACAGACCAACGGTGTTTTCTCAGTCAGCTCTCACATGCCTGGCACTGGTGTGGATGTCTGGTCCTTTCTCTTTTGTCCCTGCATTAGCTGGGCTGTGATTTCTCACCATTTTCTGTGCATCCTCTGGTTCATTTTTGGCCTTTGACCTCAGCTTTTCTTTCAGTGAGGCCTGCTGCTCACTTCTTTATCATCTCAACATCGTTTTTCCTCCCCCAGCTGGCCTTCTCCCTCTTTTTTCTTCCCCCAAATACATATTTCTGGGTTCCCTGTTCCTCAGACCTCCTGCTCAACAGATACCAGCAGCTTCTCAGTCATACATGCGTGGGCATCTTCTACTATCACAGAGTCACAGGGTCACAAGGTTGGAAAAGACCTTTAAGATCATCACGTCCAACCATTCCCATCCTAAGCTAAACCACATCCCTAAGTACCTCATCTACCCTTTTTTAAACACATCCAGGGAAGGTGACTCAGCCCCTCCCTGGGCAGCCTGTTCCAGGCCCCAACAACTCTTTCAGTGAAAGATTTGTTTCTAATATCTGACCTTCCCCAGCCTGGCTGCCCTTCTCTGGACTCGCTCCAGGACCTCAATGTCCTTCTTATGGTGATGAGCTTCCACCATGCCCTCAAAACCTCTCCTGCAGAGTTCTTCAGTGCCCTATTTCCTCAAAACCTCATTAACATTGTCTTCACTTTGCAGCCTGCAGCTCCCATGCTGCTGATTTTTGTTCTATAAACTCCAGAATCGGGGCCCTGTTCAGCATTAACAGGCAACCTGGAATCATACCTTCTCTCTGGATAGAAAATGATGAAAACTCTTCATTTACCAGAGATTCTGGAATTCCTGGAAAAACTGCTGAACCTCTGGAAGAGTCAGTAAGACAACTGCCCATACCTAGGCACACACACACATGTAACATAGGGGATATTTCCAGGCCACTCATAGACAGGAGCTGTGCTTCTGCAGAGGTGGCTGGCAGAGATGACTTGCATATGCAAACCATAAGGGTAGAGAACGTTTCAGACTTCCCATGCATGTGTGGCCATCTGTACAGATGCCCTGTGCAGCATGTGTGGAATGCACCAAGCTCAGTGCCTGGCTTTCCCAGAGAGATGCAGAGGCCTCTTCTGCTCTGTAGTCTTCAGGGTAATCAGGAGTCTGGGCAAACTGGGTTTCATCAGCTGGCAATGGCTGAGCAGGACTTTGGCAGAGGATATTGGAGTTCTCAGATGGTTCCCCAAACCACCAGGAGCTGCCAGTGAAGGTCCTGGAGGGAAAATCAAAGGCAGGGTGAACGCTGAAGAAATGTTTCTACTGCAGTGGGAATGCTGCCATCCAAGACCTGCATGGGATCCTGCCCACAGCAAGGACAGCTCTGGTGATGTGTACACACAACCTCCCTCTTAAATTGCACAATTTTAGCTCATCTCTCCAGCTCCACCACAACATCCATTGACTTGGAGAAGACAGGTTCCTGCTGGACCCAGTTAATATGGCATCTGGTTAGGCTTCTGGGCCAGGCCCTCAGCCCTGAGCACGGCCTACCTGGCTTCCAAGTAATGATCTGCCTCTGGAACACTCTTCCCTGGAGCTCCTCTCCTTAGGGGCTGTTTTCCTTTGCAGCCTCCCTGGTTGATGGGGCAGGCCAGGCCAGTTGCTCAATGATTTTGGATGCAGTCAGCAGAAGCTTGTTTGTCCCAGCGTTACGTGCAAGCTCAGCACTTCTGAAGAGATCAAACAGCTGTGCAGGCGCTTTGAGGAGATGATGAGCTACACCAGGGGGTTATCTGGCATCAGAAAGGGAAGTGCAGGCCTTTGACTCAAAAGGGGAATGAACTGGGTTACCGGTCAACAAATCAATCTGGAGCTGTTCCTCTACCTACCCCGCAGCGAGGAGCCTTCTGAAGGGTGAAGGAGGCAAAGCTGGCCCCAGGGAGCTGGAAAGGGCTGGTGCACAGCTGCTGTGGGGTCTTGTTCCAGCCCAGCTGAGGACCCTCCAGAAAATGTTCCCAAAAAGCAGTTCAGCTGATGTCACTCTCTGTTTCACCCTACAAACGGGTACGAATGGCTTGTCCCCAGAGACAGAAAATGTCACATTTGATGAATACATGTGATGTATCCACAGAGATCATTCAGTGTTCCTTTCCTTTTAGGAAAGGGATTTTTTTCCCCACCCTCTCCTTTGTTTTACTTGACTTTCACTTTTTTTTCCCCCAGTATCAGAGATGAAATGAATTAAGGTCCCATCCCCACAGTGCTTCAGGCACAGAACTTCCCTGGGTATCAGCTCTTTCACAGGGATCCTGCCATCCAAGCCACAGATCCACACTAATGCTCTGAATGGGCTTCTAGGGCTTTAAAAAAAAATATGAAAGAGTTAGAAAATCTGAATCTGGGACTCCAGAAGGTGCCTGTTCCTGTGCAGAGGGGAATATTGCAGCTTGGTGATTCGCTGGCATCTTGTGGTATTGAATATTTTCCTAAAAGGATCAATCACAGAATCACAGGGTCACAAGGTTGGAAAAGACCTTTAAGATCATCAAGTCCAACCATTCCCATCCTAAGCTAAACCACATCCCTAAGTACCTCATCTACCCTTTTTTAAACACATCCAGGGAAGGTGACTCAGCCCCTCCCTGGGCAGCCTGTTCCAGGACCCAACAACTCTTTCAGTGAAAGATTTGTTTCTAATATCTGACCTGCCCCTGCCCTGGCACAGCTTCTTGCCATTTCCCCTTGTCCCATCTCCTGTCCCCTGGCTGNTTGTTCAACACACAATACCTATTAAAAAGAACCCTAAATAACAACAATCCTTCTCCCCC
>VZTU01012199.1:0-57128 GCA_013400835.1 Zapornia atra
TCCAGTTGTCAAGCCCAAGTTATCTATGTGATGCATGCCTCAGAGTATGGTTAATTGTTCTCAGTTGCATAATGTTAATTCTTGATGTGTTTTGGACTGTTCCAGTGTATTAGATCTGGTGTGTATTGCTGGTGCATTTTTTTTTTTTTTTCTGCTAAAGTATTATTGGTGCAGCACTCCACAACTCCCAACTGCTCTTGTCCTGCAATTTTAGTCATGGGAACCCTGCATTTAAGTAACTTTGACCATTTTTTAGTCTAGTTTTTTTTTTTTACTTCATGTTAGTACAGAAGCAAGGCACAACCTTGAGTAGAAATAGGCAGCTTCAGTTAATTCATAAACTCAAACTATAATATTAGGAACTTCTTTGGAGAAAGTTGGGTGTGGTACGTATATGGATGCCTGTGAGGGGTTCCTGTTAAATGTACCAAAGGTCAGAATGGATGTTTGTTTATATACATATATATTCAGACTACAAATCACTCACCAAGGTGGAAAGCAGGACGGTATCTTTGCACTAGGTCACAGGTAGAAATAGACTGTTTTTACAAGGTGTGAATTTTCTGACTTAAGGTAGTTTCCCGTGGTTTAGACTTCCTCCCCTTACGTGTTCTTACCTCCCTTACACCAATACAAAAATCTCCCTCAAGAAGTCACATGTGCAGACTGTCCAGAATTTTGAAGTAACTCTGGTAAAGTAACTTCAATACTGTATTAAACTTATGATCCTTCCTATGAATATGCATTTCCTAGTGGTAGGTAACACCATACAGTAACATTTCAGGATGCTAAATATGACTTGGAGTTCAGTTCTGGTTGCCTGAGTTAGTTTGATATTCCTGACTTAGAAGAGAATGGGCAAGGGAATGGTACTTGTCCTGTATCTGCTGGAATTTGCTGTTGCGTATCAGTCAGACCTCAGAACACTTTGTTTTTCCTGCAAGAAAAAACAATATTGCAACACTTTCTTTATACCTTTGTTCAAAAAGGCACCAATATGCTTTTTTCTTTTATGTGCTTAACGTGCTAGGAATTAGAAGCTGCTGTGTTAGATGCTGAAGGGCAACTGTCACATGCTGCCAAAAACCATGGTGTTCAGCACTGGGCCAGACTCCACAGATGATTTGACTAGGTCTCTGATAAATGGCAAGGAAACGGTGGAGAGAAAGTAAAAAGCAACACATGTTGTTTAACTTCTTTTATGGCTTTTTCCCTTTCCCCTCCAGAAACAAAGTAAAGATAGATTTGGGCTTGAAGGTGATGAGGAGTCAACCATGTTGGAAGAATCTGTTTCACCTAAGAAGTAAGTGTACACAAGAGGAAAAAAAGCTCTTCGTTGAAGTGTGACACTTTTCAGCTGTGGCAGCTTCTTTCAAATGAAATAGTTATTACTAGTAAAGAATGATTTTCTGCAGGGTATTTCAACAAAAGTAAGTAGTATGTCCAGGCAATGCATCAGGCTCCTAGCTTCATTCCAGGATTGAATAGCACAAAATTACTGGTTAAGGCAACCAGCAGTGGTACCAGTTTGTGGTAACCTGACCCTTGAACAAAGGAAGGAGCTCAGGCTGCAGTTAAGTAAAATGCTGAGCCTGGGCAGTTGAGTAATGATGTGGAGCTGAAAATGACAGATTTTTTACCTGCATGCAAACACCTGAAATCAAAAAGGTTTTAGTTGCTTTTGTCTGCTAGGTTCATGGCTTGTAGTAAGTTGTATTCATGTCAGTTTAATTGTACCTGTGTCATGAACAGGGCTGTCTTATTTGCATCAAACCCCTTCAGACAAACTAGTCGGATATGTGGTGTAGGTAAAGATAAGGTTCGGGTACTAGGAGGTCAGGCTATGGTTCTGATGGGAGACTAACTGAATAGCAGAACTGTAGAGCTAGTCATACTCTTGAAAAGGAATATTAAATAGAAATAGGTCCATGATGTTATAAGCTGTAATGAGCCCCTTGGGTCTCCGCTTGGAACTCTGAGGATGGCAGTGTCAGCAGCACACATGTGCAAAGTCTATTTGATTTATTGTTAAACATACAGTTTATAGGAGACAGACTTGTTAGGTGTTTTCTGTGACCTTAGGTGAAACGTCCGTTTTTGGCGTATCACACGTGTGCAGATGCGCGTTCTTTTGATACTGCCCTTTTCAAATCACTTCTAGAATATACTGTTATCTAAGTGCTGTACAGAGAAGCCCAAAATTTCTTCTAGGTGAATACAAGATTTTCACAATTTAAATTCATTTTTCCCCAGCAGATTGCTGGTGTTAAAGCTTGAGTCATATTTAAATTTGAGCAATATATCCAGCCAAGTTGTTCATGACGATGGATGACAGTAACTTTACTATTCCTGCAAGTATTCAGTCTCCCAGCCCATTATCTGATAGGCTGACAGATTATTAGCAAGTACTGTGTCTGAATGTGTGAATAGTGCAGGAAGAAAGAGTGTTAGTTTTTTATCCTAAATCTAGGGGTTGCTTGCAAAGGGCATCTCCACAGGATTCACATTTCTATTTTCTGTTGATCGGCCTATGATACAACTGAAACAAAGCAGCTGTGCCATGAATCTTATCCTGGTTCACTCCATCATGCATGTTAAAACTGTTGTACCACTTATTACCATGATCATATATTGTGTTCTTTCCTTGGTGCCTGCTCATTAGTGGTATTTGCATTTGATCTGCCAAAAGCACGCGATCAGTTTTTTCTAGCATGTTAGAAAATGTTTGGAAAGAAAGACTGTAAAGTTTTCCAGGTACTCCAAATGTCATGAAATGCAGTTTAAAACCTTAGAGGAAGAACATCTGTCAGGATTTGATTTTCAGGAGTGAACTAATTTTGTGTTGGATTTTTTCTTTTCTGTTTTTTTTCTTTTCTTTAGATCTACCATCTTGCAGCAGCAGTTCAACCGAACAGGGAAGGTGGAGCATGGCTCTGTGGCACTGCCAGCTGTTATGCGATCAGGGTCCAGTGGCCCAGAGACTTTCAACATTGGCATCATGCCTTCTCCTCAGCAACAAGTCACAATTGGTCAGATGCACAGAGGACATATGCCCCCACTTGTGAGAATCTCCTTGTTTTGTATTTGAAACTATTTTTTTGCATTTGGAAATTTTTTATGCTTCAAGTAGTCAGACACAACAAGGTATGCTTATTACTAAAAGCAGGAGGATATCAAGCGTGACTTCCTGGCTGTCCTACTGAACATAAGTTTTGAGCATCCCTGCAGAGAAAATGAGGTTTAAAAAGGCCCACCTGAACCCTTTCTATGGGCTACAAGTCTTGCATGATAAACTTTCTCCAGTGTGGGTTTCCTGTGAGCTGCATCTCTTGTCAGGAGAGCCTGCTCCAGCGTGGGTCCTTCATGGGCTGTAGCTTCAGAGAAAAACCCACCTGCTGCAGTGTGGGGCCCTCTGTGGGCTGCAGGGCTCTCTCCACAGGCTGCAGAAAAATACCTGTTCCACCATGGTCTCTCCTGCAGGCTGCAGGGGAATCTGCTGCCTGCATCACCTCCCCATACATCTCAGACATTTGTGCTTCCAGCATTTTTTCTCAGACTTTTTCCCCTTCAGTCCTGTGTGATATTTTACCCCCTTCTTAATGGTGTTCTCCCAGAGGTGCCACCAGCTCTGCTGCTGGGCTTGGCTGTGTCCTGCAGCGGGTCTGTTTGGAGCCATCTGCAGCCAGTTGTGCCAAGCATGAGGCAGCTGTGGGCCTCTTCTCACCAAGTGCACCCCTGCAGCCAAAACCTTCCCCCAGACACCCAATGCAAATAGACATCCCGCTCTGCCTGAAACCCTTGCATTTTCTGTTACTTTCTATGTATTGACGGCAATTAAGACTTACAATATTCCTTGATTACATTGGTAGGCTGTTTCAGGAAATAATGAGATCCTGGAAGCAAATTCAGTTTTCATGTTCTTAGAATGCAAGTATGGTAGTTCTGTGTGTATCTGGGCATTGTTTAATCTGAGAAAGTTCAGCTTTTTCTAAATGTGTGCAAGTAGAGAGGAGTATAAAATGGCATGGGCAGAATCAAGACTGTGTGAGAGTAGTGTTGGAGAGTTTGTACCAGCGAAGAACTAGCTAGCCAAAATGGCCTGGTGTGGTGGTTGGATTGCTGTGACTTGATGTCTCTTCATGCATATGTAGCATCTGCTTGAAGTGCTGTTTGGAACATAACATACAGCCATTTCCTTGTTCTGCCTTTCAGACCTCAGCTCAGCAGGCCTTGATGGGGACTATTAATACTAGCATGCATGCTGTTCAGCAAGCACAAGCTGACCTCAGTGAAGTTGATAACCTACCACCTCTAGGGCAGGACATGGTGAGTTTTTCGAATAGCTGAGAGAGATGTATCTTACTGCTTTGGGCTGTTTACAGGTCAGGTTAGCCATTGTCCCTTGTTCTGAAGTGGTATTCCTAAAGCTTTTAAAATGAGATAAAAATTTTGTGCTCTCTTTAAGGGTTCCACCTCATTCTAATCAATCTTCTGAGATTAGATATAGCAGACTTCCTTGCATAACCATGCCTGGAATCCTATTTGTTTCTTGTGGGTATGTACAATTAAATGCAAATTATAGGCAATATTTATGGTGGGAGTCACTGCTGCCTGGATGCTTGAAAAATAAGAAACAATATGATTCTGTCATTCCTGATTTAAGTTAGAGGAGGAGGACAGATCAAATGGCTGTTGCTTATAGGGGGGTGTCAGTCAAAAGTGGTTAGCCTTCATGGGTGCAATGTTTATGGCATTTGCCTTAAAAGGGCAGCTGTTGAAATGTGTTAGCAATTCTGTAGCAAGTGATTCAGCAAAAGAAAATGCTTGCTTTCATATTTCACTTCAAGGATTTAGAGGTGGTTCTCTGTTTCACTTTCAAAGGTTCATGAAGGAACTAGAGATTTTCATAGTGACTCCTCTTACAGAACTTCACTGCACTCTTTAATTCTTTCTTTTTGTTATTGCTCTTTAGGCATCTAGAGTGTGGGTTCAAAACAAAGTTGATGAATCAAAACATGAAATACACTCTCAGGTTGATGCTATCACTGCAGGAACTGCATCTGTTGTTAACCTTACAGCAGGTAATTTTTTAAGGGAAATTTATCAGCCTAATTCAGGTAACAGAGACTGAATACAGAGCAGCTGGAGAAAATTTTTTCTTCAAAATTCCCCAACAGCTAAGTGCATTGAGTAGGCTTTCTGCCCCTCCCAACACAATTTCTGTATCTTCAATTTATCTCTTATGCTAAAGGTATGACTGTTGATGAAGATTAAATGTAGCTTAGAGTTGTTTGCAAGGTAACTACAAAAATGTGTTCTCTGGGAGTTGAGATGTGTGTTTATTGACAGTGTGTTTTCCTTCAGTAAGTTACAAGTTGAAGGAGCTGTGAGCGGCTTAAAGGGGTCAGTATTCTTTTAGTGTTGAAAACTGAAACTGTGGGCTGCTCAGCAAATTGCATGGCATGAAGAGAAATTGTATTAGAAGATAAATTCTTGTAGCAGAAGAAATGTAGAAATTGGAAAGATTATAACAGGATTTTTTTTAACTGACAATGAAATGACTTGCTGGACGCTGCTTGGTTATCTTGAAATGTCTCTTTTGTATCTCACCAGAGTGTAGCCTGTGGTAGCTGCCTCTTTCCAGTTTAACCACCAAAGCATACTGATCACACAAAAAATATTTGCTCTGCAGGGGATCCAGTTGACACTGATTACACTGCTGTGGGATGTGCAATTACAACCATCTCTTCCAACCTTACTGAGATGTCTAAAGGAGTGAAACTGCTTGCTGCTCTCATGGATGATGAAGTTGGAAGTGGAGAAGACCTCCTGAAGGCTGCTCGAACTTTGGCCAGTGCTGTCTCAGACTTGCTGAAGGCTGTGCAACCTACTTCAGGAGAGGTGAGTAGATGGAAGCTTCTCAAGTTCCTTCTTTGAAGTGCGTGGCTTTGGCGTCTTTGAGACATGTTAGCTTCGAAGCCTCAACTGCTCAGTGCCACATAATATCCCCTGTGCAAGCAGTTCTTTTCACTATTATTCCTTCATCTGTCTTTATGACTTGAAGTCTTGCACCTTGATATTAGAAAGCTTTGTGTAAAGTGCAGAGGTTACTTAATTTGTGTAATAAATAGCTAATTTGTCTGGGTACTGTATTCTCTTTTAGAAAAAAACCTTTTGAACAGTACAATGACTCAATCGAATAGGAAGGAGAGATACTTATTTGGGATTTTTTTCTTAACTATTTTTGTCGAGGTTGACATGAAAAATAAGTTGATCCCTCTGTTGTAGCTTTCCAGAAATGAAAGTAGTATAGATCAGAATAGAATGTTTTGATCAGTTTTTTGAGTTGGAGTCTGCAGCTAGTTTGCCTTAGATCTCATCTCTTCAGTTATTTATGTTTTCAAGAAGATGTAATCTCCTGATATTTCAAGTCAGTTGGCATGTTGGTTTTTGCATCCTTAATTATCCTTGAAGTTCTTTCAGCAATGCCTACTGAAGTTCTTCAAAACGCTTCACACGTTCTCTGGGAGCATTTTGTCTGAACCCCCTGAAATACAGATGTGCATTCCTGTGGTATAATTTTTTTTTCTAGCCACATAGATTGCATGCTAGTATAGAAGTTCCTTGAGGAAATCTAAAATTCAAGTGAAGTGCATTGTCTTTGAATTAATGTATTTCACCATTATATTTTTTTCAGCCTCGACAGACAGTTTTGACTGCAGCTGGAAGCATTGGGCAGGCAAGCGGGGAGTTACTGAGGCAAATTGGAGAGAATGAAACAGATGAAAGGTTCCAGGTAAAGAGAGGCTTGCTTGTCAATGTAAGAACTGTGCAGCTTTCTAATAAGTAGACCACTGCATAAAACCAGGATTCCCAGAATGCAGTTAAGAAATGCTAAATTTCAAGTTTCTCAAAGCTAATGGAGGTTAATCCATTATGATGGTTTTAATTACACAGTCACAGAGTGCTGATTCCATAGGAATTCTTGCTTCATGCTGTGCATCATACAGCTGCTTTATTGCTTCGTGGAGAGCTTTTTACACTGTAGAATCATAGGATGGTCTGGGTTGGAAGGGACCCCAAGGATCATAGAGCTCCAACCCCCCTGCCACAGGCAGGGCCACCAACCTCCAGGCCTGGATCTACACAAGGTTGCCCAGGGCCCCATCCAACCTGGCCTTGAACACTTTCAGGGTCAGGGCATCCACTACTTCTCTGGGCAGCCTGTTCCAGCCCCTCACCACTCTTTCTGTAAAAAACTTCCCCCTAATATCTAATCTAAACCTTCCTTCCTTTAGTTTTAATCCATTCCCCCTTGTCCTGCCATTATCTGCCCTTTTAAAAAGTTGAATCCCCTCCTGCTTATAAGCTCCCTTCAGGTACTGGAAGGCTGCAATGAGGTCCCCCCACAGCCTTCTCTTCTCCAGGCTGAACAAGCCCAGCTCCCTCAGCCTCTCTGTGTAGGGCAGGTGCTCCAGCCCTCTAATCATTCTCGTGGCCCTCCTCTGAACCCTGTACTTCCTTCAGTGTTTAAAGTGTATGGCCCATGCTATTTGCATACTATTCAGACTTGTTTTCGAATTGCTTTTCAAATTCCACCCTGCCTTCTACCTTGACTACTACAGCCATCACCTGGTTTCCTTCATGGTAACCGTCAGTACCTGTGTTGCATAGAATTATCTATTATATTAGAGCTTTACTGTAGGATGTGGAACTGTCATTCCATCTTTACAGATGGAAAATTTGGTATGGAAGTCCCAAGATATGCTGATTTGAGATAACCCTGTCACCTGTCAATGGCAACAATTCTTGCCATTGTGTCACCATAGCTCCCAGTTCATTTCAGTTGCAGTGCAGTGGGAGCTGTATCCACATAGTGCCAAGTCAGATACATAAAATGAGGAACAGCAAATGGTTTATTTTTAAAAACTCTGCTTATCTTCACTAAGTATGCTGTGTAAATTGTAATTGAGTTTTCCAGGGGGACATCTATAGTCTTAATCAGTTGTTCTGAATGCCACAGGGATTTTGTGGGAGCCGGGGTATTAAAATTTGCACATGCACACCCACCGCTTCAATCCTTGCCATTCCTTGTGTATCTCTGTCTTTGCAAGCTAATGACTTACTGTGCCATGCATTTGTGAAGAATGAATGTTAATAAAGAGCAAGTATTTCTTTTCATTAAATATAGTGGTTTTCATATAAGCGTTTGCAGTATCTGTATGTATAGCATGTAACCCAAAAGGTTACACAGTCTTTTGGTAAACTGAGTAGGAGAAAATTATTATATTACAAATGTAATTTATTTAAGATGATTAGTATCAACTATCAAATCATTATGCCTGTATAACTTGAATGGCTAATAGCAAGCACTGTTTCTAAAACAATTGTTCTGAAATGCTCTGTCAAATATGTGTCTGGATTTTTTCACTCAGTGCTTAAACAGGTTTGCACCAGAACAAAGGGGCAGTCATTTATAGCAACAGATAGACCTCTGGAGTGCCCTGTATATAAGATGTCCACTAATGTAACTTACAGGCCATTTTAAACACTTGATCCACTGGTAAATCTGTCCCTGAATTTCAGCCAAGTTCTCATTTGTTTTCCTATTTGAGTATGTATTGCAGCCCTCTCTCAGGTAAGAGAAAGAACCTAAACATCCTGATAAGTGCTATACAGTGTTATAGAGTGTCAAAGAAGGTGGGTATGAGGTACCTTCATACGCCAAAAAAACCAAACCCAAACAAACCCCTAGCATTTTGAATTTTTTAAATCCAAGAATTTCTTTCTGCTGTGAAGTTAAAATTATACATGTGTGTCTGTAGTATATTTTTATGGAAAGGCCAGGCCATTTTAACAGTACGGATATTAAGAAAACTCCACTAAAAGAAAAAGAAGTTTGCAGAATGTAAATTTGAAGTGGGGAAACTGAAAGACATTTTCTGACCTTTTTCACTGCAGGAATTAGAACACAAGTGTGTTTCAATTTTTCAGTTTCAGAGTTAACCAAATGTTTTTGTATGTGGGAAAGATGTTCTGGAGTTAAGACCTGTTTTGACTTGTATTTTGGAGCAGTAATTTCTAGACTATATTTTCATCATTGACGAGGAAATACTCTGGTTGAAAATGCCCTTTCAAAAAACAGTGGCAGTTGTCCTTACTGTTAAACACAATTAAGTACTTGAATTCAATACTGATTCAAGCACCATTTGTCTTCAGTAGTTTGCTCCTCCTTGAGGTTGGCATCGTTATTGCTGATATTTATCACATCTTGAGCAGTGAACCCCAGTTGGTTTTGTACTAATAGTGTATTCTCAGGAGTAAAGATAAGCACACTCCAGTTTGGGAGGTCAACTTATTCTTATGGACTCTTCAGCCAATTCAAAAATTGACAGTCCATACTTGCTCAGTCCAGTAACTTGATAATGTAAACAGGGAAATGGTTGTGCTGGGAACAGAAAGCTGTTTAGGTTTCTGATTGATAGCCATGTTTGCTGCTTTACATGAAAGCAAATGTTGAAGTTTTGATAGAGGAGAACTTCTTGCCATCGTGAGACTTGATCTTAATATAAGCCAAGTATATCCTTTTTTTTTGTTCATAAGACTGTTTTCCCTTTATTTCACCAGGATGTTCTGATGAGCCTGGCCAAAGCTGTTGCAAATGCAGCTGCTATGTTAGTGCTGAAGGCCAAGAACGTAGCACAGGTTGCTGAGGATACAGTCCTGCAGAACAGGGTCATTGCTGCTGCTACACAGTGTGCGCTCTCTACTTCTCAGCTGGTGGCTTGTGCAAAGGTGAGGCTATAGCAGTGTTTCTGAGGTGGCCAGGTATCGTTTTGACTGTATGTTCCTGTGCATTTGCAATAGTCTCAGGCAATATACTGTGTTAATATCATAGCTCTGCATTTATGCAATATCAAAGTTGTTGGGTAATAAATTGTCGCCCATAACGGTGGCAATCAGGAGCCATGAGGATGTGAGGTGTTGCCTTCAGAGAAGGTTCCACGGATAACAGAGCCCATCTGATTTACTGCTAATATTGATGAAAGAAAAAAATACTAGTTCAAGAGGAACAGCTTGCCTGGGGCACTATGTAAGTTTTGTAGTAAAGCCCACAATTAAGATGGGTTCATCTCACAGAATCCTGGAATGGTTTGGGTTGGAAGGGACCTTAAACATCATGTAGTTCTTGCCATGGGCAGGAACACCCCCCACAAGACCTCATCTACGGTAAATAATTACAAGTGCTTGCTGAAAATAAAATCAAGTTGGTGATCATTGATTGTAAATATATTTGCACTAATTTATGGTAGCCCAGTTGTAGTAGATCTGTTGCTTTTGGCCAAGTACTGATTTTTTCAGTCTAAGAAAACTACAAAGGACTTGAGATCAAACCTTAAATTCTGAATTCTGCAATTGGAGCAGAAGACTTCTGCAGCCTTTTCTGGTCTAAAAAATAAGTACTCATATAATTTTTCAGTGTAATCAGTTTGCATTTCCTACTTGGATGCTGCTTTTGAAGTCTGCAAACTCACTTTTTGCAGAGAAATGGGTATACAACTATTGTGAAACATCTAGAAGGATTATAATAGCCAATATTATGTATTAAAGTTACAATATTTTCTATTTTATTTCTCTAGCTGCGAGGGCTTTTTGAAATACACACAGATGACCTTCCATTATTTGAACTTGATGTTCTTACTGCCTTTGAATTTCTTCAATAAGACACCCAATAGTATCCTGTTTTCCTCATAAGATATGCACAGTTTTTCCACTGTGAAAGCTGTCCAGATATGTCTGAAGAAAATGAGGGAGAGTTGTTTCTAATCTGTAGATTACAGGTGTTGTTGCTTGTCATGCGTTCTCAGAAGTAGAATGTTGTTTGCCTTGTGCCAAGCACTACTTTTACTTAAACAAATCCTTGCTATACCAGCCTTTTATTTACAAGACTGATTCCAATTAAGATTTAATTTTATTTAGACTTCCAGGACATGGGAGTCTGCCAGTGGACGTAGCTATTCTGGAGGAGTTTGGCCCATGCCTGTCCTCCAGAACAGGTGTCCAGTGTTTTATCAGTTCAGTAGCTGTTGAAGAAGCACAAAACAAGGTGGAGGCCTCCATTCTCAGAATCTACATTGAGATTAATTATATTTAGAGCCCAAATTCTTGAGCTAGATGTCTGAAGCTACCTATTAAATACTCACTTTCAGAGTTTTCTGTCCTGGGGAAATAGGTACATTAAAGATGAAAATGTTTCACTTGTAGTTAGTAAATTTGCAAATAAGCCTTTTCTCACTGCTATGTGTCCTTTCCCATGCAGGTTGTGAGTCCTACCATCAGCTCTCCAGTGTGTCAGGAACAACTGATTGAGGCAGGAAAACTGGTGGACCGTTCAGTGGAGAACTGTGTGAGGGCCTGCCAGGCTGCCACAGATGACACTGAGTTACTGAAGCAGGTCAGCGCAGCTGCCAGCATTGTCAGCCAGGCTCTGAATGACCTCTTGCAGCATGTCCGTCAGTTTGCAAGCAGGGGAGAGCCCATTGGACGCTACGACCAGGCTACGGACACCATCATGTGCGTCACAGAGAGTATTTTCAGTTCAATGGGAGATGCTGGTAAGTTCCTTGAGCAGACAGTAGCTTGCTGTGTGTCAGGCACATGCATGTTTCCAATAGTGCAAGAGAAAAAAATAAAAATCTCTGCGGTGTGGTGTGCTTCTAAGCTAGTGCTATCGTGACAGGTAGTCATTGAACCCAAAACATGACATCAGCAAAATGCACATACCTGTACACTAGATAGAATGAATGTTCTGTGAAAACAACCAATATGATGCTAAAAGATCACTGTAGTATTTCGTCTGTTTTCTACCACTGCTTCACATGACAGAATGGCATAGCAATTTCTCATCTCCAAATATGAAGTCAGGTACCTTGGGGAATATTTTCCAGTGATAGAGTTTTATTACATATAGGGTTTGTGGTAAGGTTGAAAGAAACTTGGCTCTGCTTTTTTCTGTGATGTTTCTAAAACGTGCAGCTTCTAGAACCAACCAAAACTTCAGATGCCTTACACTTAGCTGATCCAATATGAATTTTTAGTAAAGAAGCAGTAAATTACTTAGAATCATGAAATTACCATAGGTATAAAAGTTATTAAGTAGCAACAACATCTGTTGAGATGCAACTGTCATGAGAGCAGTGTGCTTGTGACTGCTTGCTCAATGGGAAGGGGCCGTATTAACTTGAAACCAAAACACATCATGGAAAGTTTACGAAGTTTTTAAAAGCTACTATGGTGAACAGTCTAGTTTTGATCTTTTCTTTTGTGTTATATGAAGATAAGGCCAGGAGAGAAAATATTTCAGCCAGAGTTGTATTCATGTTACAGTTGATATGACCTTTTATTGTGGAGTTGTCTCGGTTGTTATGTTGAAGAGGTAAAAGTGTCAGATATATGTTTTTTAGGGATCTGTCATTTCAGCAGTGCAGCACTCTTCTGGAGGAACGTGTGCAAGAAACCAATTAGTGAAATTCTCTATGTATTTTGACCCTACTTCTGTCTGAGAAATATGAGTGAATAAATTTTTTAAAAGATGCAAAGGAGTGTTTGCTAAACCATTTTAATCTTTTAATTGGAAGCTGTGGAAGAAGTCAGTTTTTAATGCTCTGTAGCTATCCTAAGGAATTTAATTGTTGTAGATGTACACAGGAAAGCATGTCAAGTTTTATGTTTAGCTGTCACTCATGATTCACCTCCTATACAGAATAATGCAGTAAAAGAGTTGATCTTGGGTAGCATTTATTTTCTATTCATAGTCAAGGATCTTGTTGCACAACACTTAGTTTTTAGTTAGAAGGCATTCAGATTCTACTCTGTATTTCTGCTGTATACTCTGCATATTACTGTTGTACTTTTGCAGTTGCAATTTTAACAGCGAAGAGACTCTGTCTTGTGAACTGCTCATCACTGCCCAATCAGTTTATTTCTGTTAAATTGATTGGCTTGATACTGTATGGCAGGGCATTTAAAGGGTTTTTTCCCAGGTAGAATATTTGGACTGAGTGCTGAGTTTGCAATTAATTTTTTTAACCAACAATGGTTAAATTGCATACTAGGAAATAGTTGATAACAGGTTGAATTTTTTTTTTTTTTTTTGCCTGTGGCTCATCAGAGGAGCCTGGTAGGAAGGCTTTTAATTCTGAAACCCAGAAATCACCTTTGCACATGAGGAAAATGCTGCTTTGGATTTCTTTCCCATGATTCTTATAGAGCAATTAAAAAGAATTGAAACCTTAGACCCAAATACATCTTACTTAATTTGATAATCCATAGAAAGCCAAAGGCTTTACGAGCTCAAGTCTATTACGAGGGAGTTCAGTTTGCTCTAGGAACGGGTATGTAACCGCTTCAGAAGCATTACTCTTTCATCTCTGTGCTTCACTGCGACTAGAACACGCATCTAGTATCTTCAATTACCAAATTGGTGCTGAGTGTCTTGTGACAGTTCTTAATGTAGGTTATATGACATAATAATTCCCCAGCAGAACCTTTCCAAAAGAAGATTGGGTGAAGTATGGGTGATTTTTAATAAAGGAGTGAAATCTTGGCTATAATTTGAAAGCCAAATTATTCATCTTCACTGCACTATGAGTTTTTCATGAATATTCAAAATTAACTTAAAGCATTGATTATTTTTTCTTTCTAACTGGAATGCGAAGAACTGGTTATCTTAAACCTCCTTAATTTATGTCGCCCTCCCAGATTTTGTTTATGAATTTTCCAAGTGAAAATTTTATTTGTGTATAAATTTCAAGTCAAAAGAGTATTTTGGCAAATATAACTTTTTTTTCATCTTATTGAGATGACTTGAAGGCAAAACTGAAATACAGAGAGAAGGAAAGTAAAAATAGAATTGCACTCCACAGGTGAAATGGTACGTCAGGCCAGGGTGCTGGCTCAAGCCACTTCTGATCTTGTCAATGCCATGAGGTCAGATGCTGAAGCAGAAATTGACATGGACAACTCGAAGAAGCTTCTGGCAGCTGCTAAGCTCCTGGCAGATTCTACAGCCCGCATGGTTGAAGCTGCAAAGGTACCAAGAAAAAGAACTAATTGTCAACTTAGAATTGTATGGCTATGCACAAAGAATAGATGGTATCTGGGATATAAAAGACAGGGTATGACTTCATAGTAGAGATGGTTTCTCTTAAGCTCTAACTACTCTGCATTTAATGACATACTCTAATCATGTTGAAAAGAAACAATTTGTTAGTTACTTGGGTTTGTTTGTTTTGTTTTAAAAGCTCTTCTTGCACTGTTTTGCTTGCCTCTACACGCTGGTCACGACTCAAGCTGGCTAACCTAGCTGCCACCAGCCACAGCCACTGATATCAGTCTACCAATACAAATGAAAAGACAAATCCATAGCAATTTCTCACACATATCTCTTAAAAAATAACTAGCAAAGCAACTCTGCTTCTGTCTTAGGAAGTTTTCTCCACCTGAGGAGTCCTGCCTGTGTTAGTGCTCTCGCTCCCTCCCCGTTCTCAGAGGCAAATATTTAACCTTTTATTTCCTTTCTGTGCTAGAGACCTGTTTAAATCCACTTGGGAGGAATACATTCTCTGAATTGTTTCCCGGATCCTGCACTTAAATGATGTTTACAGAACAGGACCAGCCATTCTGCTAGGGCTATAGAAGGCCCATATCCCTGACTGCAAGGTGTATCCTTGACTTACCAGTACTTTCTCAGACTTCAGATGGTCAGGGTTTGGATCACAGTTGCTGATAGACATGTTGAACTAGGATTTTTAAGAACTGTTTGGGTTTGTTTGGGCTTTTTTTCAAAACCTACATTAATTTCAGTGTTATCGCAGGTCATAATGGAAGCAGTTTACAAAGGCACTTTTCCCAAGCACCTGAAATAGTATATACAGCAAATGTTGAACCTCTTCCCTTGTTGACATATTTACCATACACAGTTAATAGCCTTGCACTAGCAATTTCTTTTCTGCCTCAAAGTCTTGTGATCTTTTAGTGTTGCTCTAATTTTGGTTAAGGTAATATAAGTAAAATAAAGGCAGATGTAGTAGACTGTCTGGAACTAAAGTCATGATATTCATCTACACTTTCTCCAGGAACTCTTACTGAGGGTTATGTTCTTTGCTTTGAAATTTTGGGCAGGGAGCCGCAGCCAATCCTGAAAATGAGGATCAACAGCAGCGTCTGAGAGAAGCAGCAGAGGGACTGCGTGTTGCTACGAATGCTGCTGCACAGAATGCCATCAAGAAGAAAATTGTCAACAGATTAGAGGTTCAAAACTAGATGATGCTGAATTTTCCGTTTTCTTCATTTTAATGATGATTACCTGTTGATAATTTCAAGCAAGTACAAATGCATATATTTCAGGAGAAGTGCTAAGCATAGAATGATAGCACTGTAAACTCAGTTCCAGAGCACAAGGCTTGGAATTGGCTAGTATACCACACCACAGTCCTCAGAAAATTGAGCAACTTGAGCCACTGCTGTAGTAAAGTGGTGTGAGAAACTGACTCACAAGGCATTTGACCAGCTGAGATTTCAGACAGCTGAGCTGAAACTACTCTAATTGTGTTCTAAATTAGCTGTATGATCTGTCATTTATCCACATTTTTGGTGGTTTTGATAGTATGTCTGCCAGAGTTTCATGTTTCCATACAAAGATATGTCAAATAGCACCATAGCAAATTAAACTGGTAAATGATTTAGAGAATCAAAGAAACAGAAACAAAAGTGAACAGCTCTGCCATACCTGGTAGCATAGCCAAGGGGGAGAAAGGCAATTTATTGTGCACTCACAATAAAATATCTCCAAAGTTTGTATTGTAGGCAAGATATGATCTTCCTATTCTCAGCTAAAATGTAGAAAAGACAGATTTAAAAAATAAGCTTTTTGTGATTCTTGGCTTCCAACTGTGATTTTACAGTAATGTGATTCGAGTGCAGTGAGTTTAGACTAACAAGGAACAACCAAGTAGGTAGCCATTTTCCAGAAATGCATTGAAAGTGCTGTATTTGCCTAGAACCAAAAATCAGGAGCTGTTCAGGACATAAAGGCTGATGTCTTAGTTGTTAAACTGCATGCAGGAAAACTTTATAGAAAGGACTTTTAGCTGTTAAGGAGTAAAATGTGTAGTGGTGAGAATGAACTTCATGCTCATTTGTATTTAGTGGGCTAGTTAAAAGTATTGTACAGCATGTTAGAGTTCCTTGGATAAAGTGTTGAATTTCAAATTTTATAATATGGACTGGTTGACTCCTAGATATTTGAAGAAGGCATTTTCAGTACTTTTAGAGCAAGTAATACCTATATTTTGTACCTCTGCTTTATTTTAGTATCTTTGCTTTAGCATAGAGCAATCTCAGTAGAGGTTGGCTCCCTTAGGTCTTCGGTCAGAGGTGTTAATGTAGCAGTGTGAGGCACTGTATGCACTTTGGCAGCTTTCTCTGTCCTTCTTGATAAGGAGCTAATTGATTAGACCATTTCTGGTCTGACTTCTTTTGGTCATATTGCAAACTAAGCTGTGAAAGAGTAAGAGCTTAAAATCCTTTTAGTTCCACCTTCTCATTGGCAAGATACAGGTGGATAACAGTGTTCATCTCATTTTCATCTTTAAGGCAAATCAAATTTATCAAGGGGTGAAATGTATTAAGCTGTCAAAGTTGCTATTGTCAAAGTTAACTGTAATATGTATTTCATCCTCTGAATTACTCAGACTTTTATTCCTGCTTTAACTCTTGTTTCTTTTTTCCAAAGATTGCAGCTAAACAAGCTGCAGCTGCTGCTACTCAGACTATTGCAGCTTCTCAGAATGCAGCTGTCTCCAATAAGAACACAGCAGCCCACCAGCAACTCGTGCAGAGCTGTAAGGTAAGCATACCACAACACACTGACAAATAACTCTTGACCTTTGCTTTAGGGGGAAGTAAAAGTTGCCTTTGTTAATAGTACTGTTGCAACCTTAAAAGGATATTTAAAAAAGAAAAAAACAACCAACCAACAAAAAAAACCCAGCCCACCAGTACCAGTTCTGGAGAACCCTCATTTATTGTTATCTGTAGTTCCCACGTGTTCCTGTGCAGAGAGGTTTGAAAAACTGAGCTACTGAGCCACATGGTTGTTACAAGCACTCCTGCAAACGCCTAGCGGAAAGGATTCATAGGTATATGTACTGCAGCATTGTATCTTTTGAGTAACAACCAGTTCACCTAAAGCAAGTGCTTTAAGTACAAGTTTTGCTGCAAATCAGTCAGCAGCTGTGTATGTGTAGAGCTGTGCTGGAAGCAGCGTGCCGAGGCTTCTGGTTGCTCAGGAATTTGTACACTGGCAAGAAGTCCTTGCTGTGCATCCAGCATGAGTCTGTTCTTCCACTGGTGAGTAGCGCTGAGATCATCAAAACAGTGATACACACTGTGAGATGGGACTGGGGTCTGCTATGGAGCAAAGGTTACCTTTGAATTTTCCACAGTGAAGGATGAAGTAGCAGTAGTGATTGATACTATAATGGAGCAAAATACAAATTTCATGTACAGGTTGCAATTGTTACATAACTAAAACCACTGATCCTGCATACTGATGGCCAGCCTACAAGCAGCTTGGGCTTTAAATGTAAAATGTAACTCAAAAAAGTTTTTAAAAAAAAAAAGACTTAAAAAAGTAAAAAAGAATTGTAGATCTTAGTATGGGGTTAACATGGTTCCCAGCTTGACGTTAAAGCTGCCAAGACGACAGATTTCAGGGTATGCCTGAAGTGAAGCACATTTTTGTAGTTCCAAGTTAGAAAAAAGAGTCTGGTGAGAAGCTCTTTTCTTTTGTGTTTAAACTATATTTGGCAGCTTAATTTCTGGCTGTTATTAATGTTGCTTTGGGGTTTCTAAAAACATTTCACTTAATCTAAAAATGGAAAAAAATGATAGAATGCAAAAGGGTTTTCTTCTGGATGGAAGAAGCAGTTGTGGGGAAAGAGAACAAAACCGTTAAAGACAGCGTCATTAAAAGCCACATTAATGTTCAGTGGTCATTTCCTGTCATGGTGGTATTTCTAAGACATGTTGGAATGAAGTAAGGTAGCTGAAGTACTTCTCAAGATTGTGGCTGAATAGCAAATTCCAGAAGATTGTGAGAAGTTATGCAGAGTCTAGTTGGAGGCCTGTAGCCAGTGGTGTGTCCTAGAGGTCAGTACTAGGTCTGGTCTTATTCAACATATTCATCAGTGACCTGGATGAGGGGCAGAGTGTACCATCAGCAAATTTGTTGATGATACTAAACTGGGAGGAGTGGCTGGTATTACCAGAAGACTGCAGTGCCATTGAATGAGACCTTGACAGACTAGAGAATTGGGTGAAGAGAAAGCAAATGAAATTCAACAAAGGCAAAGGTAGGGTTCTGCACTTAGCAAGGAATAACTCCAGGCACCAGGGGCTGACTGGCTGGGGAAGCAGCCTGTGGAGAAGGACCTTGGTGTCCCAATGTCCCCATAAGCCAGCAGCATGCCCTTGTGGCCAAGAAGGCCAGGGATGCCCTGGGGTGCTTTAACCTGCCAGACACACTCCTCTTGAAGGAGGTTATCCTCCCCCTTTACTCTGAATTGAACATGGTGTTCAATTCAGGGTTCCCCAGTTCAAGAAAGATAGGGAACTGCTGGACAGAGTCCAGCGGAGGGCTACACGGATGATTAGGGGCCTGGGCATCTCTCGTAGGAGGAAAGGCTGAGACAACTGGATCTATTTAGCCTGAAGAAGACTGAGAGGGGATCTCATCAATGCTTATAAATATCTAAAGGGAAGATGACTAGAGGAAGGAGCTAGACTCTTTTCATTGCTGTCTAGAAACAGATGCAAACTGGAACACAGAAAGATCTGTTTGAACAGGAAAAAAAACATCTTTACTCTGAGGGTGACGGAGCACTGGAAGAGGCTGCCCAGAGAGGTTGTGGTCTCCAACTGCAGAGATACTCAAGACCTGCCTGGACATGATCCTGTGCAACATGCTCTAAGTGATCCTACTTGAGCAAGGGTCTGGGATTAGATGATGTCCAGAGGTCCCTTCCAACCCCTACTGTTCCATGATTCTGTTGCAGATAGCTTCTATTTCAGAATGAATTTTTAAAAATAAAAAAAAAGGCAAACTGATACACTGTATCCTTTACAGTTCATTCTAGTTTTACATTGACAATGTTTTATTAGATAGCAGAGAATATCTGATACCTACTTTTTGGGGGGGGAAAAAAGCAGTATTAGTATTGCTATGCTGAAGTAAGTTTTATTGTGAAATGACTTGGGGCAGTCCAGGAATGAAGTTTTAGCAATAAAACTTCAGAATACTCCAGCCATAGTATAAAGTTTGTATTTTTAGTGTCAAGGAAAAGTAGGCTGAGGTGTTTGTGTGTAAAAGACAATGTTTTTTGGAAAGCAAGACATCATCTTGAAAAATCTGTTACCTCTACTGCTAGTATTGGAATATGCAGGGGAAGTAATTCCAAATACTTTGTACATAACTTTGGAATAAGTCTTAGATTGTATTGTACGATCGTCAACTCATGAGTAGCTTGAATAAAGATTTCTCAAGTAAAAGTAGAATGTCTCTGAAAAATCCTGTCTCAAATTAAATCAGTTCCATGGAATCCTAAACAAATTCTGTGAAGACATGAGTATTGTACCTGTGAATACTACAGTTGTCTTTGCGGGGGGATTGCTTTATTGTCAGAGGGTTTGGAGGTTTATATGCTAAAAGCTTTTCCCTTTGTTTATTGTAGAATGTTGCAGACCACATTCCTCAGTTGGTGCAAGGTGTAAGAGGAAGTCAAGCTCAGGCAGAAGACCTCAGTGCCCAGCTTGCTCTAATAAATTCCAGCCAGAACTTCCTTCAGGTGAAGTGAATCAATAGATGTACTAGAATCCATGAGCGCAAACAGTATTTAGTGCTGTATGCTTTTATTTGTGATAAATGAGGCTCAAACTGTTAAGAGCCATGGCAGAAGTTCATCCCTGACTGTAAGGCATAGCTAAGGAGAATTTAGTTTCTCAGTTGAGATGGCTGAGGTATGTTGAATCTGTGGAGAATGAAAACTGCCAAAATTGAGGATAAAATTAACAAGAAAACAGAAATATATGGAGAAGAAACATTAATTTCTGTAGTACTTGCCTTCTGGGAAAGAAGTTAAAGAAGAAAGTGGAGAGAATCCACCATCTTTCTAAGCAGAGGTCTGAATAAGTTGGATGCTTTTGTAACCTTTGTTAGTGAAGGTAGCATTGTAGCAACAAGCTCCAGAATTCTTCACTAACAAAAAGGAATATTACCATGTTTTTTTAGATACTAGTCTGCATAAGTAAAAGGTTTTGAACAAAATGCATAATTTGACACCATGCTTCATTCAAAATATCTTTTAAAATAGAGAAAATATTAAATGTTGATAGGAAACAATTTGGTTTAGCATCGACATTACGAGAAACAAACAGAAGACAGCAATTTTCTCTGTAATGGCATGACCATTAATTGACATCAGTTAGTCCTGCCTTAAATGTAGAATGGAAATGAACCATTTCATTGGTTGCTTTTAGCATCTTCTTTATGGTCCCATATAGGCAGAGGTATTGCAAACACTGCTTTCACTCGGAGCGTTTTGCTGTATAATTCCATCTGGAGTCATTAAAATGATCAGTCTCCCCTGTGGCTGTATGATCTACCATGGTGACAGTGAGAACTGGGAAAATATTTCAATTGTATTTGCAGCAAATCCTGTGAAGAGTCATTTTTTTGACATAACTTTTTCTCAAAGCGAATTGTTTTGAGCTTTCAATTTATAGAATTTTGGCAGATTGAGTATTTAGAAACATTGAGACAAATTTGCCATCTGTCCTACCTGGACCTGCTCACAGCACGTGGGTGCTGAATGGCAAAACCGCTTGTTTAAGTCTTTTAAAGTCATCTATATGAGTACTCAGAGGCCTAACAGATGTTGGTAGAAAGGAAGGAATCGTTACAGTAGTCAAGCACAATAAGTTCAGCTCCAGAGGACACCACAATGTGGGATTATGGCAGGATGCAGCATGAATAAAATGCTCGAGTCTAGAAGGTGCATGATTAAGGAGCAGTAGAGTGCATGAAGCGGTCATTACAGAAAATCTAGAAACCTCCTGAGAGCGTAAATGGAGGAAGCAGTTTGTTTATTGAATCCTAAGCCATCTTTAAAGCAAATGTGCTCACTGCTTTTCTTTGAACAGCCTGGAAGTAAAATGGTGGCATCTGCCAAAGCTGCAGTCCCAACCGTGACTGATCAAGCAGCAGCAATGCAGCTAAGTCAATGTGCAAAGAACCTTGCTACCAGCTTAGCTGAGTTACGAACCGCTTCACAGAAGGTAGGTAATACTAGGTTTGTGCAGCTAAAGCAAGATGGCGGAGATGGTGGTCATGGGCTCAGGCTTGCTGGGCACACTGTCTCTTCCACAAGGGAATGGCTCACGCTTAAGCAGTTTGTTCAGACCCCCATGTGCCTTTGCTTTCAATGTCATAATAGAAAGGGGAGAGAGAAGTGGCAACAAAACTGAAAAGCTTGTGCTAACGTTTCCATACCTGAAAGAGGGGAGGAGGGTATACCCAGAGAAGCACAGCAAAGCGCTGAGCTGCTGTTATATCTGAAGGAGAGTGAGCCAAGGGGAGCATATCTCATGCATCTGCCAAACTGGGGAGAACCCAGATGCAGAACTGCTCTGGCCAGTGTTCAAATTGTGGAGAGATCATCCCTCAAAATTAGGGAAGCAGAGGCTATCTGTGTTTCATGGACAGATTTAGAAACTATGTATGGGTTTAAAAATCAAAATCATCAGTGCAATGTCTGTACTTTTCTGTGTACACTGAGGCCCAAAGCACGGATAGTAGCATATAGGCAGCTACAACTGAGCTAACAGTAAAATTTCCAGCTCTGATACTGATAATTTGGGGCTGCCACATCAGGGTTCAGTGTGACTTCAGTCACAATGCGCAGTTAGGCTCTTTGTCAAAGGTCAGCTCCAGACTGCAGCAGTTATTTTCTCAGTGCCTGGACTGCCTAGTCTGAAGGTATGTGTACACAAGTCAAGTACATCTCATTGCCCTGCTGGCACTTAACCGCCTGTTACTCTGTTCACAAGGAGAATATTGTGCAGGAACTTGAAATCCATGACGCGTAACACTTAGTGCCTGCAATGACCTCTAAAGTCATGGTAGTGGCAACATGGGAGGGGGAGATTGTCTGGAGCATTTACTGTATCCAGTAGTGACTTACAGCTACTAACAGCAATATCAATCTGATTCCTGAATAGGCTCATGAAGCATGTGGCCCGATGGAAATTGATTCTGCTTTGAATACAGTCCAGACACTCAAAAATGAACTGCAAGATGCGAAGATGGCAGCTGTGGATGGCCAGTTAAAACCTCTCCCAGGAGAAACTGTAATTGAAGAAGGATGTTCTTCATTTAAAAAGAAACAAAGTTAGCTGTTAAAAATTCTAAGTACTAGAGGCAAAACAAGTCATGAGGTTTTGGATAATGATGACACCAATAGGATTATATATTAATTCTCTTTAAAAAGAATTAATATTCCTACTATACCAGAAGCATGTTCTGTAGCAGAATTACTCAGAGGAATGTAGAGCCTCTTCCTCTGTTGCACAGATTATTTTAGTAGCAGAAATGTTTCTGTGTTTTCTTGTCAAAAAAGTATTTATTTTCAGTACTACCATAGACAAGAACTCGATAGTTCTAAGGCCTGATAGGCTTAGAAAGTGGAAAGCTTTATTTGGCAAAAACTTCCATCTACTCAGATAAAGGTATCGATTTCCACTGTTAATTATAAAACGGTTTTGCTGTTCATATTGCCTAATAAGTTTGTTTATTTCACCCTGGACAGGGAAAACATGCTAGTCAGGTTTCAAAGAAACTGCATGTTCATTTGGTTGTTGAGGTAAAAGGTTTTGTGGAAAAAGGCCATTTTTTTAGTACTGTTCTTAAAAATATTGGTTTAGTTGGGTTTGCAAATTTTTATTTGAATTTTTCACAGCTCGAGAAATGCGCTCAAGACCTGGGGAGTACATCCAAAGCAGTCGGTTCATCCATGGCCCAGTTGTTAACTTGTGCCGCTCAAGGCAATGAGCACTACACAGGTAGTGTTTTACTCATGACATCTCTACAAAAGTCCTGCTTTCTGTGAAATACTTGATAGAAGGTTTTCTTTTCAGAAACTACTTAAATCAAGGAATTACTGCTTTTTTTTTTAATGCTGATAGTAAATTTTGGCAAGTTACTAGGAATTGCTAGTGTGAATAATATGCTTCATAAAAGAACAGTATTGCCATCTGCTGTGTGTATATAATCAGAATAGACACCTGTTGTTTTTGTAAGTATATGCCACTGACATTATGCAAAGGACAGAACTAAAAGGTAATGCAGTGTAAAGGTCAGCACTGCTGGAAATACTGTGATGTCCTTTCAGAAGGTGAAAAGGGTCTTTGGGTATTTTTTTGAAGCACAGGATGCAAACGTACTAAGGATAGCTTGGTGACATTTAAAACTGCATCCTTACTAGATGTTACCAGTTTACGTGTATAATGCAATTAGCATCTCTCGCTTGTTGATCGTATTTGCATAGATTGAGTTAAGGCTAACATTGAGTGTGGGCACACAGATGCTGCAGTTTGGTTTTGTGCCTGTATTTTTGAAAAAAAACCAAACCTGCTTAAATAAGGGAAAAGCTTCTTGCAGGGTTGGTGAGAGGTTTGCTCTTCGATGGTAAAATGTTCTGTCTACTTCCGTAAGAAATGAAATCTATTGGTGGAAATGCTCATGTAGGTATTTTTAGATATTATTGATGAAGCATATTATGGCAGTTACCACTTCATTGGATATGATTGTGTCAGGGGTATATAACCTACAGGTGTTTTGATTTGAAGCAGATGGATTTGCATTAACAGTGTTGGTGTTTCTATCACATAGTTAGGTAGAAGTTGGTGCTGGGTATGTGGTGAAGAAATACAGGTATTTACAGCTGATAGCAAGTAGTCGAATCTAGTAGCTCCCTTCATATCAAGTCGTAAGAGCTGTTTGACTGGGAGTCCTGCAAAGCAGAGTTCCTTTCTAGTGCTCATATTGCCATTTTATATCTCCTACCATCTGAACTGTTGGTGTTCAAGCAAGCGTGAGTTTTCAGGTCTAACAATAATCTGTTGTTTCTCAGTGATAAAAAATCTTTACAGCTTACATTTGCTATTTAATAATTCCCTCTTGTCTACAACTGTCAGAGTTTCTTTTCACTTAGTACTGAAAGTCATTGTAGAGGATGAAAGCAGCACCAAACTGAAAGCAAACAATCAGACCTTTTTATTTTCTGGTACTGTGATAAATTCAGGCAAACTTAGAAAATGCTTATTGCAGCTCTAAATAAAGGAAACAAGAACATGTGGGTATATTTGCTGAAATTTCCTTTAAGTTAAGAATGCAGAAAGCTTGTTATGTTTTGTCAAATGGAAAGGTAACTGCACCATAAGCAGTACTATTTCTCTGCCTAGCTTGGATTTACTTTGGTATATAATGCACTTGCTTTTTTCTTCCCACCTCTCGAGCCTGTCAGTGTGTCTCTCTACAGCATCACTTCCCCCCAGCATGTTGATTGCACCACACAGCTTGGTGTCATCAGTAAACTTTCTAAGGGTGGACTCAATCCCACTGTCCACATCACCGACAAAGATGTTAAACAGTGCTGGTCCCGATATTTTCCCCTGAGGAATGCAGCTTGTCACTGATCCCCATGGTATCCGCATTGGTTTTCACTAAGGGACAAGATAAATTTCCAAAAAAGAATGGGACGGTGATATGCCTTAGCGTATTCATACAGTGATATGCCTTAGCGCTGGAGTGTCCTATAATGTTGGTGAGGCAGACCGCAGAAACTAATTTCATGACGTTGTGACTTCTTTATTCTCATGTGCTTGTACTCAGAGTGGTCTTGGGTTATATCAAGTTGTATCATTCATAATGATCTCTACATTTTTTAATTGCTTGAGCTTAAGCTATTGCTGTGTTTATTCCCAAAAAAAATCCAAATTTGCATTTTTCAGAAGCAGCAGGGATGCTGCGGCTCTGAAGTCCTATATACCATTCCTGTAGACAATCCCTCCCCACCATGGCTCAGAGTATGAGTTTTTGCTCATTTCCAGGCTTTGGATTTTCTTCTTTTCCAATGGTTCACTAAGCTTTAGTCACTAACGTAGAGCTGAGGCCAGAACACGGTGTTTGGGATATAATATTTACAGCTTCACTACAGGCATTTCTCTAGGCCAGTAATGTACTACATTTCAAATGTGTTCACGTTTGAAGATGTTATTTTAAACTACATTTGCATTGTTAATTTGCAATGAACCTGCAAATTCATCTGTCACAGAATACAAAGATTGTCTTTAAGGGTACTAACAGAATTGAAAATCTGAATTTAGGAGTTGCTGCCAGAGAAACTGCGCAGGCTTTGAAGACTTTGGCTCAAGCAGCACGAGGGGTTGCAGCATCTACTACCGACCCTGTGGCAGCACACGCGATGTTGGATTCAGCAAGGGATGTCATGGAAGGCTCTGCTATGCTTATTCAGGAGGCAAAGCAGGCCCTGGCTGCCCCAGGGGATGCAGATAGTCAGCAGAGACTAGCCCAGGTAAGTTGCAGCTCAAGCCCATACATGAATTATCAAACACCCAGTGAAAGTATTTGGAATGCAGCATTAAATGATGAGAGGGATCAGAACAGAAAATAAGACTGCAAGGAATGTCAGCTTTCTGTTCCTTCCAGCAGCTCTCAGACAGTAACGTCATGTCTACATTAAACAAAGCAGGTAGTGCGAAGCATGTCATCTTCTAGAAAAATAAACAGCTGTTACAATGTATTTAAGCAGGCTGTCTGGCTGCAGAAGTGAAATCACTGTTTAGTCATTGTTGTCAAACAAGGGATCTGTATTTGCGTTACATTCAAAAAGTAAAAACATTAACTCTACACAGCTGGCCAGTGCTTGTGAAGACTTTAAGGAGTAAAAGGTTTCTTTTTACCGATTTAAGGAGTTCTGTAGCTGGCCTGTATTTTAAATAATATTTTATCAAGGATAATTTTTTTTTCAATCAGGACTTTGTCTGAAAAAGGTAGCATGCAAAGGATTTCTGTGACTAGTATTAGCATGCCCTTATCTGTAGTGTTTCAGCCTTTATCCCAGGTGCCAGAAGCAGATCTGCCTTGGCCACGCTATCCCATCAAATGGGTGAGCATAAATGATGACTGCTACTAGACTGCAGGTGAGCAAATCCACAAAGTCACAAACTTCAAATTGTTAGAGTCAGAATGCAGGAACTGCTGGCTATAGAATGTGCCTCCTATTGGATAATTGACCATTTAAGCCTTTGTCAGTGTGGATGTGTTTACTTACCTGTTGCAGGTGGCAAAAGCAGTGTCTCACTCGTTGAATAACTGTGTGAATTGTCTGCCTGGACAAAAGGATGTGGATGTGGCCTTGAAGAGTATCGGGGAATCTAGCAAGAAGCTCCTTGTTGATTCAGTAAGATGTCTTTTAACATTGAAATACATTTCAGAGAGTCGAAAAGCAAATCTGGGTTATCCACATGTCAACCTATTATTTGGTAAATGTCTTCTAAGTATAGCTCATAAGTTTTGAGTTGACACAACTTTTTAAGTAGCTGCTACTTGAGCTGAAATGCTCCTTTTCTAGTTTCTGGGAAAGGTGCAATATATCTGTGACTTTTGAAGGTAACATTCAAGTTGCTGTCATAGATGACCACTGTAGTTCACATTTTCTGTTTTTAAATGCCAACTGTGACTTAAGATTTTGAATTATATGAAAACAAGGAAATGATAATCCGTCTGCCACCTAAACGTGATCAATTTAAAGGTGGACTGTGGTCGGTCAAAATGTTTGGTGCACCTATGGTTGTTTTGTGCAAGGAAGAGAACTGTTATATTTCTGTTTAACTATACCCATGTAAAACAAACCCCAAACAACCTTTTGTGCACTGGTAAGTTGCTGGAAAGGTAATACAATTTGAACAAGAGTGACCTTACTACCCGGCGAATGAAGGAGGAATTGTGTATCAATATGTTTGTGCAGTGCCTTTTGGTAAAACAAGATCAGGAGTTTAGAATCATTGTGAAGAGTTGCCAATACTTGAACTGTATTCCGGAAGTCTTGTCAAAGCAGATGATGAGTTGGAGACCAGAACTCTCCAACTTTTCCCTTTGACTTCATCTGTCTGAATTTTGTAGTCAATCCATAAAATAGCTATCATAATCTTTGTCCCTCCAAAGGCTTACGTACTTAGCCAGTACGTGAAAGAAACCGTGGGACTAAGGTCATTGTATAGATTTCCGATTGATAGTTGGACTATTCTGCATGTGGAATCTGAATTACGAGCCAGGCTAGCTGCCGTGTCGAGTTCTAGCTCATGTGGAAGCTCAGTGCTGTATTGCATTAGTGTTCTGGAATTGCAGTGAACTTAGCAGTCACAAAGGACTAGCGTAACATGACAGACAATAAAATATGGCATTCGATCTCTTACAGCTGCCTCCAAGTTCCAAGTCATTTCAAGAAGCTCAGAGTGAACTGAACCAGGCAGCAGCAGATCTGAACCAGTCAGCAGGAGAAGTCGTCCATGCGACACGGGGACAAAGCGGGGAACTGGCTGCAGCCTCTGGGAAATTCAGTGATGATTTTGATGAATTTCTCGATGCTGGTATTGAAATGGCTGGCCAAGCACAAGTAAGCTTTTTAAATCTTGCTATTTGGGAGCAAGGTTTATCTTGGGTGTAGCATCTTCCAGTGCAGTATCTTCATTATCTACTACTACAGTACAGTGTGCTAGTGTGTTCCTATCTAAACATCACAGGTGATGTTTGTTATGCAGCAGTCATCTGTAAATGGTTGTCTGTCGTGAAGTCAACTCAGTATTTTCGATTTACTTGGCATACCAGTATTTCTTCTTGTGTCCAGTAGTCAGAAATATGACTTCATACTCCTCTGTGTAGTTTGGACTGTTAACTAATTTGAGCCCTATATCTGCAAGCGGAGAAGCGTGCTGAATCTCTCAAAGCTTATGGAAAGGGTTGCCTCCAGTTTGGGAGAACTACCATGAAGCATAATTTATGTGAATCTGGTTCAAAATTTGGTGTCTTTTCTCTGCTAATTGTGAAACGGTTTAAGTCGAGGGAGGAAAAGATACAGAGTAATATAAAATCTGACTTGAAATGTAGCAGGTGCTATTGTGGACCCGCTACAGAGTGGAGCGAGCATTTGGAGATGACTGGAGATGCCACGGATCTGACAACAAGCTCTTGGACTTGTGTTTAGCACTTTAAAATCTGTCAGAGTTCTATTCCGATTGTCTCAGTAACAATGAGGAGTGTTGTCTCGTATTACCTAGCGTATTCCTAGTAGTCTAGGTGCTCATTTGAAGTAGGAGATAATCCCCTTTGTTTTATCGTACTGTGTTACAGAATTACACTAATTAGGCATTTGGAGATGATGTAGCATAAAAAACATTAGCATATGTACCAAGAGAACTACTATAACTTGAAGAAAAAAATGATCTGTAGACTGTTTCGCCCTAGTTAGCAGGCACTTGCAAGCCTAAGAAATGATGGGCAAGAGAAAACCAGTCAGAAAGTATAGAACACGCTAGGCCTTGAAAGTCATTTATGAAGTTTCTCTATAGAGCAGATGGTTAGTAGAGAGACAGTAGCTGCTGATTATTCTTTATACGAACTTAATGATTCTGGTTTCTCATTGACAAAGCAAGTTAGGCACCAAATATCTCTGAAACTGACTAGGAGTTAGGTACTTGACTACTTTTTTAGCCTCGGGGCCTCACTGACTTTTAGAAGATTATATTTGAGGCAATTCAATGAAGCCAAAGGTAGAAATGATACTGCAGATGGCTACTTGAAAGAGAATTCCATCTGGTCATGACCTCGTGGCCCTCGCAGATTTGCTTACCCTGCTGACACTGGGCGTTGCTAAGCGTCTTAGTAATGGGTGATCTTTCAAAAGATCAGTGCCAAAATATTTCAGTGCCTTCTGTCTGCGTCTAGTTATTTGGCCTGAATGGAAACAATGCCTGGCATTTCGGATGCCCAGTAAAATGTTAGAGTAGGGAGGAAGCAGAATGTAAATATAGAGTAAAAAGTAGTCACATCAGCTGAACAGTACCTCTTTATATAAAATCCTGAACAGACTTTCAGAAATACAGTTCATCTTACCATTGACATTCTAGTTACCATTGACGGTTCTAGTCACAAATGTTGGCTGTGATGATGCAGTACTTCCCTATAATTGCACATATATGCAGGTTTTCCTCTCTAAGCAATGGCTCAAAATAAGTAATAAGTAATCCAAGTCAGGATGTTTATCCAAGTAGGCTTATAGAAATGTATTTTCTTGAGATAGAGGACTTTTCTGGCGGGATCTTTCTGTGTGAGTAATCCAAGTTAGATGCTAGAGAGCCTGTGGGTTACGCAGAGGATGCTAGAATACAGAGCATGCACGCTGTCCGAATAATGTGGATCAGTTGTGCCAGGCAGAGACGTGTGAGAGTCTAGATAACAAAAGCATTGTTCAACAAGTGGTAAAGTTTCTCCGTTGCTCATTCGTGAATACCATAATTGTTAGAAACCAAGCTACTCACTATATGGGTTTGTTTCTGCATTATCTAAGTGAATCTAGAGGCACCTGTCAGTGAACAGAGGCTTTGGTCCATGTCCTTCTCTGGACTATGGTCCCTTGCATGCCAGGGGTTTCGTGTGGATAAACAATTTAGCACACTCTTAATTGAAAATTCTGCAATTACTGTTAATGCTGCTGTGGCTTTCCAGACTAAAGAGGACCAGATTCAAGTAATAGGTAACCTCAAGAGCATCTCTATGGCTTCCAGCAAGCTGCTACTAGCTGCAAAGTCTCTGTCTGTGGATCCCGGAGCTCCTAATGCCAAGAACCTTTTAGCAGCAGCAGCAAGGTAAGGATGTGTCGCTCGCTTTAGGTTTTCCTAAGATAATTGCTTTTCTCTGTGGTATTTAAAACGTGCTTATATTTTCCTCTGCTCTTGAAGGTTAACTGAGTGGTTGGAACCTGCAGTTCTATTTAAAGGAAAGGTTAGAGGAAAGCTGCTTATTTTGCATTAGTTCTTTAACTGGCATAAGTTACTAACTTTGGTGGAAACAAAAACGAGCCGTTTAAGACCTCGCCTAGGTTTTGAAAGGGACTAATGTGTTTTACCTGCTGTTATTCTTACCATCTGTATTCTGACAAGTAGGTAGGTAACAGTAAGTCTCTTGATTCCCAACAAAGAAAATGTTGAATTATGTTCTGAAATAGAATACGCTTTAAAATTACGTTGGGACTGGCTACCTGTCTCTAACAGCATGTATAATCAAGAACAATTGAAAGGCTTAAATGCTACATTTATTTGGCTGAAGATACTCTTGACTTTAAGGACTCTGTGAACCACGACCTGAATTTAATCTCATGGACCCTGTTTCTCAATCAAAGCGCTCAGTGTTTATATGGAAAACAACACTGCGATTTGGTGTTGGGCAGGATAATCACCTCTCATTTACTTTGTCAAATCCTTTTCAAAACTTTTATTTTCCAAATTAACTTATTATTTTTATTTCTAAGTTTGTAAATGGAATGTTCACATATCAAACTGGAAGGGGACTGCTGAAGAACAGATAGACATCACAGCTAGAAATGTCATAATGAAATCTAGATGAATGTCTGAGGTCATGTGGATTTGACTTAAAATATGGTCTTCCAAAATGTTTACACCCACCAACATTTGCCTAGAGAGGAAGTAAGTTAAGACTGTTACTTCCTTGGGGATAGTATAGTTGATGTTTGTCCCGGACCTTGCAATCATCCCTTTCTAAGAGCAATAATTGTATTTGGGTGGGGTGGGGAAGAGGGGGAAATGCACTCCTTTACTAAAGGACTTGTTAAAGTAGTTACGCTACTTTATCATGTTCGCTTAAAAAAGAACATATTCCAACATCCATCATGTCTCCTTGGAAATACATAGCTTTTAGGAACATTGTAGACAGACAATCAGAAGCATGCAGCTTAAAAATACAGGAGTTGCATGAGGTTTTGTTACTGCCCCAACATGAGATCAGTATGGATTTCTGCTTTAGGCTTGGAGCATTCCTGTTTCGAGCGTAGAGGAAGTTAGTATCCCTAGCGAAGCCCTACTGGTTGTTAGTTTTCACCAGGCTGGTATTCCTTCTGCAGAAGCATACAATAAAAACAAAACCAAAACAAACCCTAACGACAGCAGCATGCACACACACCCACCCTTGAAAAAAAAGGAAGACAAGCCATGTAGCCTTTAGATATTCTGGTTTGTCAGCGCTGTCAGCATGAGCACATGTGTCTACATGCATAAAACATTATGTAGACATCAGATAACCATGAAAAGTAAATAGTGTTGATTCCCAGCTTGTGTTTAAGACGCTAAGGAAGCCTTGCAGTATTTCCCTTCTCAAATGCCCCATGGTTGCATGCAAGAAACTTGCCAGCACTCTGTTCTCTTTCCCCATTATGATATGGTCCTGGTCAAGTATTTTTACTTTTTTCTTATGAAAATGAAAACAAGAGGCAGAGCTTCCTTTGCCTCTTGTTTATAAGATGGCTTATCTTGTCATTTTCCTATCCTCTGCAGTATTGTGATTACTCCTGTACTTTGTTTCCTTTGTTCCCCATTCGTTCCAGCTGTATTAAACACTCCAGCGTTTCCAGCAGCTTTGTCCTCCTTGCGGAGGCGTTTTTCTTTTCTTCCTCTGTCAGTCTGACAGGACTGCACCAGCGGCTCAGTTCTCTGTAGGAATGTAGATGCTGTATTTGATGGAAACAACGGTGCCTTTTAGAGTCTCCTAGCAGTTGTCTTCCTCTCTGGGGCTGGTATTTGAGGGGCCACCTTCCCGGTTCTACTGCTTCCAATTAGTTTTAACAATAATGTTTGTAAATGGGATGTATTCCTGGGTACAGGTACCTGGTGGCTTGTAAGGACGTTCACGAGACCACATTGCATCCTGCACAAAGCTTGACCATTCTAGTCTCTTACCAAGTTGTGCGTTTTGTCTTGTAATCCCTGATATTCTTTGAGTCAACATCCACCATCTCTTTCTTAAGTCAGCAGTGGACAAGATATTTTTGCATAAAGTTTCTCTGGAACTGAACAGAGAACCTTCCATTTTTGCCATCTATTCGTATGTGTGTATGCAATGACATTTTTCTGATGCACAGAAGTCACTGTTAGGGAGGTAGAGAATCCATCGTTTGTATTGATGTTACTGGTGAAGGCATGCTTGTTGCTTTTCAGCAATAGATAATAAATATAAAATGTGTATAGACACACACATATCAACTGTGAGAATATAAATGATTAATTAAAGAAAACACAAACATTTCATAATAGACTACATGAATATATAGTGGACCACACGTGTATAATACAGTATGGCAGATAGGACACGGGGCACATATACGTAGCAGTCCTACAAGGCAGAGGAAGTCAGTAAAAATGGCTTCTCAAGGACACCAAAGCTACTGAAAAGGGCAGGATTCTCAGCTAAAGACATACATTTGCTAGTTTCTGTTCATCTTGCCATGGAATTAAACATAAGACTTGCTGTATGTGTGATAACCACATCCTCTTTCCTTTTGTAACAGTATGATATAATCCAGCTAGGTAATGATGTTATCAGTGTTATTAATCATGTTATCAACTGTCACTTTCCTTGAAGAGAAAAAGTCCAAATGCCTTGCAGAGTTTTCAAGGCCAGAGGAAAGCGTATTCTCCATGCACTCTGATTTCACTCATTTCTGAAATTGCCATGAGAAACAACATAAACTTGCGTTCCATTGTAATGTCACAATTCAAGCTCAGTTTTTGCAAATTGGTGACAGCCATGTTCCTGAGTGGTTAAACATTAGTCTAAAATCAATGTAGGTGTAATGAATGTACGTCAATATCACAGCATTCATGGGAAACACAAATAATGATTCTATTTTGTGTCAGATTCAGCCTGCATTCTAGAGCACCAGAACTGTGAACTCATGTAGAAATGTAATGCAAAAATATCTTGTTTCCTGTGGATCTAAACCTAAGTGAGCTGATACATGCTGACCGAGAGAATATCACTGATTAGTTAGAGGGGATAAAGCAACTTGATAACAGACTATAGAAAAGTATGGCAGGATTATGTGTGTGTGTAATACAGTACATCAGACAAGACAGATTTTGCTAGCAAAGAATATAGAATACAACTTTACATTCAAACATTTTTTGACATACCAGCCACTTGTTCCTGTCTTTTCAGACTTCTAGGGTAATAGCTGAGAAATTATTCTGTTTATCATGGGTCTGATATTAAATACCTCTTATGAACTGAGCTATGTCACTGTACTAGTGTAGTGCATTGATCTTGGCCCGCTGCCATGTGATGTTTTGCACCCCTTAAAGATGTGTTCTCAGAGGTGCCACCAGCTCTGCTGCTGGGCTTGGCTGTGTCCTGCCGTGGGTCTTCTGGAGCCATCTGCAGCCAGCTGTGCCAGGCATGGGGCACAGCATGGCCTCTTCTCAGCGAGGCCACCGCTGCAGCCAAAACCTTCCCACAGACAGCCAATGCACTTGCTGCTGAGAGCTGAAGTTTGTTTCTTCTAGACTAACCTTCTTGGTTGGTCTCACTGAAGGGATGCGTTTTCAGGTGTGGATAACTAACAAATGCTTTAGTGATAATATTTTTGCTCCTACGAAGCTTGTTAAAGAAGAGGTTTCTAGCTGAACAGGTTAGCACGTGGTTAATCTCCAAACACTGAGAAGAAAGAAATTAGAACATAAAAGGTTTAAATCTCTACACAGTGTGCGGTCAATGAAACAAATTTTTAATAAGAGGAATAGTTTAACATCAAAGAATACCTTTTCTCCTTCTAATCTCCCTAGAGCTGTGACTGAGAGTATAAACCAGCTCATCACACTGTGCACCCAGCAAGCTCCCGGGCAGAAGGAATGTGATAATGCGCTCAGAGAACTGGAGGTATTACTAGATTTCAAAAGTGTTTATGAATATAAAGATGGGCCCCAAATGTTTGTTTCTTTTGCCCGATTAGTCGCTGTTAATGTCTTCTTACTTGGTATCTGTGGCAGGGGTTTTAATTGCACGTGAGGTAAGCATGGAACCTCTGTGAACATCTCATAGTTTTAGCTGGAATGAAAGTTGCTGCCCTGTCCCCATCTCGTCTCCTCTGCCCCTCAAAAGGTACAGTTCAGTCCTTACTATTTATACTTACTGTGAAAAAAGGTGGAATTGTGAGAAGATGCACATTACCACAACTGGCAGTGCACCAGAGGGAGCCACAGTATGTAGATTTCTCTGCTTATAGAATGTTGTTACCGACATCTCACTTTGGGATGACATTTATCATCTTTTACCCTGTCTCTCTGCTGTTTCTTAGCGTAGATTTTTGATGTCTTGTATCTGCTTTGTAAAAGCCACACTGATATGACATGTGTCAATACAGGCTTGGCACGGTATGTTCTGATTCCTGAGTGAAACGTTTAGCCAGCTAAACAGCGGGTATCAGGTTAGTTGAGAGAGCTAAACCTAAGGCTGTGCACTGATCAGAGACAGCTGCACATAACAATAGGAAATAGCATCTTTTTAGACAAGCTAAATACATGTTTGCTGTCAAGGTCAGAAGGCGGAGAGATGACTCGCCAGTGTAGGAAAGAGAAAGCACCTTTAGGCTTTTTATTTCTACCCCCTGAATTCAAAAGGATGCAAAGATGATTGCAGGACTTCTGCAATATGCCAGTCTGCAGTGATCCCAAGATAAGGATAGTTTCCCTAAGAGCTGCTTTGCCCTTCTGAATTCTTAGCTTCTCGAGCTTAGGTTAAAGAGAGTGGCGGCAAGTCGAATAATAGGAAAAGTGGAAATTGAGCAGTAACATAATGGCTGCCTGAAATCACTGCAGAGTGCGTAGGAGTGGAGCAAGCAGGGGGAACAAAGTGCCACTTCTCAGGATTTCCTGAGCATGGAGAGATCCACAAAACAGCAGGGGTGCGAAAGGTCAGAATTTCCAACTAATGAAGCACAGAAAACAACTTAGGGGAGAAATGTAGGGAGAACTGCCTGAAGAAGTCATCTCAAAGGGTTCTGTGTCAATAGTGTGGGCTGTATGGATTGTGAGCAGAGCATGAGAAGGGCAGAAGGGAGATCTGTGGCATCTTGAACTTCAGGAAACAGTTGCCTGAGAGGGACAGTTAGCGAGAAAAGCCTGTGTGTGTGAAATTAGATCAATTTCTGAGAAAAGAGAAACCGATGCAAAACCACATGGTCCTGAAACCAGACCAGTATCTAAGTGACTTGAGAAATGTATCATATGTTGGGTTCAGCATTGTTGGTAATCTTACCTTTAGGTTTCTCTTTTATAGCAATTAAACTCTCACGGCTTCTCTTCATTTCGCAAATTCATTGCCTACTATTCCTAGTCTCCTCAAGACTCCTTTAAAAGCATGAAAACAAAAATAGTTTCTGTAAGAGTGCATCTGAGCTTGGATTTGATAGACTACCCATATGCTTTGTAGGTTTCTTCAGATGCCCTGGAAAACTGTGTTTAGAGATGACCTTGCCATACGATCTCTGGTGAGATAGCTAAACTTGCCCAGAATTTCAGCTCAAAGGACTACCATAAGTGTTCTAGCAATAGCAAATACACGTCAGCAGGAAGCTGTGCTGGCTTGTATTCTGCCGTGCTGTTTCCTTGCGTTCCAAGGGCTTCTGTCTCCATAGTCGTGCAAATACAGCAGGAACATTGTTTGCTGTCTAAATCGTTGTCTCAAGACGGAGCACAAGAATGGAGAGTCGCTGTGATGCCTGTGAGAACTCAGAAAGACACGAAGCAACTGGGAACTGTTTTCTAAATGTTGCTCCTTCCTCACATCTTATTACAGTCTAGTTGCTGTAAGTCTTTAATTTAGACTATAGCTTTTAAAAAGCAATAGTTGATCCATTAAAATATATTGTAGGCATATCTTAGCATTAGAAGTTTAGTTATTAGAACAGTCTAAGGATTTAAAGTGACATGTAGATTTCCTTCGGGTGGAAGGGAAACATCAGATACAGGTGCTGGAGTATTTCCACAGTTAGTGATTTCACCATAACCAAAAAGATTAAGTCTTTTCTACCTGATGTTGGCAGAAAATAGCATTCATCCAAACTTGGAAAAAGGTATATTGGATATTTGTTTGCTGTATAAGTGTATTAGCATGCCGCTTCTGACAGCTTTTTACAAGTGTTGTTTTATATATATATATATATATACACACATATATATAAACCAATATATATATATGCATTGAATCATATCAACAAATGTGTGACTGACTTTCACATTGTTATTTCCAGGAATCGGAATTGCCTCAGAAAAAGAAATTGAACACAACTCTTATGTGTAGTTCTCTGGCAGAGAGGAGCTATGTTGGTGGAATCTGTTGACAATAGTAAGAGGCCAGGCAGGCAGTTGAGACACAGTTAGTTTAATAGCCCTTTGTCTCTAGGCAGTACTGAAGAAATGGTAGCTGTTTTTCCTTATTGCTCTTGTAATTCTGTTCATGAAATTCCAAATAGTAGCGAAAGCATGCATTAGACTGACAACTGACAGAAAAGCAGATTATTGGGGTTGGACCCAATGATCTCTTGAAGTCCCTTCCAACCCCTATGATTCTATGGTTCCTGTCAGCCAAGCATCATTTGCTATAAATCATTTCTCACAAAGACAGGGTAAACCACCTGAGCCTATACTTCCATGAGAGTCACGGTCCAGAAATGCATAGTTACTGCAGTTCACATTATGTAGGGTAACATTTAACGTGTAACACATTGTCTGCATGCAAGCCCTCAGCGAGCATGTAGTGTTGCATGCTTGCCAGTGACAATGTTGAAAGACGACACTGGTGTAAGCAGGATAGTAGTGATGTTCTGTGGAGTTCTTGGGTCATTATTTCGGACTCCGTGAATAATCAAAGCTTATTTTATTATTTCAGACAGTTAAGGGAATGCTGGATAACCCCAATGAACCTGTGAGCGATCTCTCATATTTTGATTGTATCGAAGGCGTAATGGAAAACTCAAAGGTAATTTCTTTTTCACCCCTGCACCAATTGCAGAGTGCATTTTGATTATCAGTAGTTTACACGTGCCTATCAAACATGTTAGAAACAGAACAGTGTTTGTAGCTAAAATTCATTCTGATTCCTTGATAAAACCTAGACTGAGATAGGCGTCTTAAAGGCAATTTCAGGTTTTGGTCGTTTAGAAACCAGATGACTTTGGTAAGAAATTTGTAATTGACTAACAGGCAACGCGTTAAAGTTTCCCCTTCCCGCCCTTTCTCTCCTTTGCGTTAGACAGCCAGCCACGCTTTCACGGTATATTTTGACCATGGCTGCATTAGAATGGCCCAAAGCATAAATGGGAGGCTTGACAATGAAATATCATCGTACAGTTCTGCACAAAACAGCTTAGAGAAGTGTCTGAGTGCTCCAGATATTCTGGCAGATATTCTATCTGTGTGAAATCTCCAAAGTTATTTTTGAATATAGCATGCTTTACGTGTTCCTTCAAAGCTTTGATTTTGGTGCCCTTGGTATTTGATGTGTTGAAGTTGTCTCAGATCCTTCCTTCTCAAAAAGAAAGCACCTAACGGATGTGCGTGTCATCTTGTGTCTAAAGCTCTACTGCAGTCAGATCTTATTTTGAATTTTAAAGGGAAATAAACTGAATCCAGTGGGAGACACTGTGGGAATTGATGCGTATTCTGACATTGCAGTGGTTCCAGCAGACTAGATGCATTTTCATTTCCACTGAGTTTTAGTGTGTTGGGGGCAAAGAACATCCCGGGTGTGTCAACAGCAGCAGCAGGATAGGTCATCATGTTCTGCAATCCATGAAACGTACCTATCGCCAGGCTAGCTGCGATGACTACGGGACGATAGTAAAATTAACGAGGGTTGATTCTGTATCGTTGTAGTAATTTCAGCTATAATAGTGTATGTTTGGCACTGTCAATCCAGTATTGATCTGCATGCTTTATCCCATGTGTCATACAGAGCATCATGCTTGCTTGATTCAGCGGAGTCGTTAAGGAGCAAATATATCTGGAAGCTAAGTCAAAGAGGTTTGTGAGCCAGAACGGGCTCAAAGGCAGGAATCGCGTTTGCCTTTCAGTGATAGGGAAGCACATAGGGAAGGTAACTTTGTCTTTTAATTTCTGAGGTTCTCGGAGAATCAATGGCGGGTATTTCCCAGAATGCAAAAACCGGGGATCTTTTAGTCTTTGGAGAATGCGTTGGAGTTGCATCCAAGGCTCTGTGTGGCCTCACAGAGGCAGCAGCTCAGGTAAGCTTCTGAAGTCTGTAAAGCAATACTTGTTTTTATTTTTGTTTTAAAGGTTTTGTGGGTATGTAAATCTGAGATTTGCTTTCTTGTGGGCAAAGGCATTAGGAGGAATTGGAGGTCGTACTGATGCACTCTGTGTAGATGTACAGAAATTGTGCATATGGTGCTGTACGTCACAGAAGCAGCAGAGTGCAGTAGCGCATATTTTATAAGGAAGGCAACGACATCAAGAAGGAAACTTTCCTGAGGATAAAGCTAATGTCAAAGCTGCAACATACAGAATTTGTGTTTGCAGCTTAAGTTTTGAATTGTTTCACAGTAAGAGTGAAGAGCTGCAGTTAAAATTACCAAGTTCGATCTAGTTTGTAAAAAAATCACAAAGGAGGACTACTAATTTCAAACATTTTAAAGAATAGACAGCCTGTTTCAGCATAACCGAAATTCTGAAGCTAATGCAGCAAAACAGTCTGGAACTGGTCACTGTGGTGGTGTTTAAGTGATAAACGAGCTGAATTTTAGAGAGCTGGCACAGCAAAGGATTTGGCAGTGGGGGATCGTGTTCCACATCTGGAAAACACTTCTTGATTACCTCCAATATCCAGTATCTCAGTAAGGACTTAACCTTCTCTGCATCTAACCCTGTGCTGCCTTATGGGCGTATTATCAAGGTGGCAGATAATTGTTTGCGTAACGGAAATTCATCAAGAAAGGATCAAATATGATTCTAACAGTTCAGGCAATTCCTTGTCGCCGAGAGGCATGAAGTTCTTATTTAATTGCGAAAGAGTATATTGTCTGAGTTGGCAATCAGACATCTTGAGATGCAAGACCAGTAGCTACAGACTCAGTGGGTCCTGCAACGAGCAGGAATACATTTGCCATGAATCAGTTTTCTACTTGGACAAAATGGACAAAACCCCTTATCAGCTCCATCTGTGACTACTGCAGTAAATGCTCCACCAATGCTTGTGACTATTAAAATTCTTTCCAGTAGCAATGCAAGCAAAAAAATCGTGTTTGCAGGGATACCAGCCGCTTCAACAGCGAAGAGGTTTGTTTTGACTTAATAAATTTCCTAAGGGTAATTTCTGTCATTTTTAGAGGTTTTTTGAGATTTGTTGAAAAAGCAAAAAGGTACTTGGCATGCGGTGCCCAGAAAGCACACCGTTAAGTCGCAGGGCAAATTTATCAAAGAACCAAAAGAGATTTAGCATTTATTCTGATGATTGTTTTTTTTTCCTTTCCTCGTTTCTAGGCGGCTTACCTGGTTGGAATCTCAGATCCAAACAGTCAGGCTGGTCAGCAAGGTCTCGTTGACCCAATTCAATTTGCCAGAGCAAATCAAGCAATCCAGATGGCTTGCCAGAACTTGGTAGATCCAGCAAGCAGCCCATCGCAGGTGATTCCAGAGGATTGCAGCAAGGCCATCGCAGTTATGAGATGTCTTTGCTTTATTTGTGACCAAGCGAAGGAGTTTTGGTTTAAAAGCGTTGCATGTCTTTGAAGCGCGCCTTTGCAGAGGTAGACTAGAGTAATGGTCATGCTCCTTTGACGGCGCGCTTGTTTTGTGCCATCTATTTTTGCAGGTGTTATCAGCTGCCACGATTGTGGCCAAACATACTTCTGCTTTGTGCAACGCTTGTCGCATAGCTTCATCGAAGACAGCGAATCCCGTGGCCAAGAGACACTTTGTGCAGTCTGCCAAGGAAGTTGCAAACAGCACTGCTAACTTAGTTAAGACTATCAAGGTACAAATGCTGCTTTACTGTTCTTACTTCTTCCTTTCTGGTTTGTTTCAGGGATTTGTCAGGGGGTTGGTTTGGGGTTTTCTCCTATTGAGACAGGATCAGAACAATTAGAAATATCTTCTTATCTGTGATGTATACAATTTAAGAAATCATTACGTACATTTTTGAAGACTTGAATCCAAAGACACGTTTGGTGGTATAAGTGTGTCATAATCAAGATGGAAAGGATCGGGCAATATGAGTGTTAGGAGAGGCAGCTGGACTATTGAGCGAGAGACACGTCTGTGTCGCTGTATTTAGTGAGCTTGAACCATGGGAAAAACTTCCTGACAAGCAAATTTGAAGGTGTTACATTGCTGAATTACCCAGAGGTTCAAGGAGGTATTTCTGACAGCTTTACCATATTGATAAGAGAAAACTAAAGAAGCAAGTACTATTGGGAACCAAACATAAGCTGTTTATGTTCCTGCTGTGTAAGAACTTCCCATTAACAGTAATCTTTTACCTTCCTCCAGTGTAGCAGGAAACAAACGTCATTCAATTTTGCAAAGAAACCTGTTCAGACAAAGCTCAATCATGATTTAATTTCCAGGCCCTGGACGGTGATTTCTCCGAAGAGAACCGCAACAAGTGCAGAACTGCTACTGCACCTTTGATAGAGGCTGTGGAAAACCTGACAGCATTTGCATCGAATCCAGAATTCGTCAGCATACCAGCACAGATCAGCAGTGAGGTAAGGCAGGATGATGCATTTCCACCCTCCAGACATTAAAAGCATTGAATTAATCCTGTGTTGGAAGAGAGGAAGCGAGTCAACAGACCTGGCCCTGAAATGTCTTTCTGTTCCTGGGTCTTGATAGGACATTCCACTGTCTTTCAGGTAACTTCTGACCCTGAATTTTGCACCAGTACAATAAAACTAGCTAGGCTACTACAGTAAGCACGGTGAGGCTCCTTGTTAGTGCAGAAATACGGACCAGGTGAATCGCACGTGGCATTAGCTGGGTTCTTACACGTGACAAAGTTAATATGCATTTTTCTGTTGAGCGGCTTTAAGAAACGGTACCTGATTAGTTCTGGAAAGGGATCGAAGGGACGTCGCAGGCGCTTTTCCATTTCATAAATGATGTGGTCATGATGAGAAGCAGCAGGTTTTGTGGGAAGAATAACTGTTGGCCTGCTGTATTTTTTCTGGAGTTCTCCATCCTCGATGCCTGTAACTACAACAGAACAATAGTATTTAAAGTAACAAATTAAGGTCTTTTGGGGGAGCGGAGCAGGGCATAATAAAATAACTCCTTGACGCCTCATAAAATCTTCAGAGTAGGGGTCACATATTGGCAGTGACTCTGCAGATACCCCTTCCTGCTTTTGGCAGCCTCCGTTCCTAGCTGTCAATACTTGGGTTTACCAGATTTAGCTGGTGGCAAAATAGATATGGAGATGATGACTCAATTAGAGCGATGTAGTCAAACTCATCTCTAGGAAAAGAGCGTGCTTGGTTGCATCTTGCAAGTTTTGTGACAAAGTTTTTTATCAAAGGGGTGTAGTTTAGCCAGCCGGCTGCTGGCGAAAATTAACTCTATCCTAGGTGAACCCAAGACACAATGATATCTTTGTAGCACACAGTAAGACAAGTGTCATTGTTTTCTCCTGGTTTTTTAGCTGTATGACACTTTTCAAAACTTAACATTTCTTCAGCGCGTTACAGAGAAAAGAGTCAGACTTGCATGGTTTTAATACGATGTGCGTGTCTAACAACTGTGAATAGAAGAGAACAATACGAGAAATGATGATGCTGTAGTAATGCTGCTAACTACACAGACTTTTAGTACCAGAAAGCGTGGACAAACTCAATTATTTAAATGTTCTTTATATCATCACACCTTTCTGACAACAGGGATCGCGAGCGCAGGAACCGATTCTAGTTTCTGCTAAAACGATGTTGGAGAGCTCATCTTTATTGATCAAAACAGCTCGTTCCCTGGCTATCAATCCAAAAGACCCTCCTACGTGGTCCATACTAGCTGGGCATTCCCATACTGTCTCGGATTCTATTAAGAGTCTTATCACCTCTATCAGGTAAGTCTCTGGCAGTAACTGTTTTGAGTCTCCATTTAAGCCATAATAATTGAGCGGCCGTACTTAAAGAATAATACCGTACAACCATTAGCAGGGCAGTATTTTGTAAAAAATTGAAGTTATTCTGCAATGCAGACTATCACCCCAGTTATGCTGGCTGTTTAATCATAACTGACAGTTGCAGCACTCTGCAGCACAAGGTGGTTGGTTGTAGTCTCCTTCCCCACTTCCCCCTCCAATTGAGTTTAAAGCAAATGTAATAGAGCATGCTGTAGAATAAAATAGTGTAGCTAATTACCTCCATCCATGGTGCGTACCAACATGTAGTATGTCAAAACCAGCATTTTTTAAAGTTGGGTGAGCTAGTGTAGAACTTACCTTTGCTCCCTAATTTTTACTATAGTGTTCTTGGTTTATTGCAATAATGTTCTAGGAAGAATGGAATATTCTTTTTTTTTTTCCCACTAAACCTGTCTGTCTCTTTCCTATTGAAAATTTTGAAGTGCAGTTCTATATTTAGCCTCTTCATGATTAAATCAAAATTTACAGTTTCATGATCCTTTTTGCCGTCCTCTCAGATGCTTTCCATATTGTCAGGCAATGAAGTACAGTAGTGTGCATTGATGAAAGTTCCTGCCTCCTGCCCAGCGTGCTGAGCTTACTTATGTCCATCTTTCAGGGACAAGGCCCCAGGCCAGCGAGAATGCGATTTCTCCATCGATGGAATCAACAGATGCATCAGAGATATTGAGCAGGCCTCCCTTGCAGCAGTCAGTCAGAGTCTGGCCACACGGGATGACATCTCAGTTGAGGTGAGAGAGCGAGCCCAGGAACGGGCAGAGTAACCCTGAGCAGTCTCATTCCACGGCTGTTCTTTCTGTTTGGAGATTTGGAGCCCAGCATTCAGCGCAATCTGCTGGTGAAGGGAGAAACGTTCTTATCAGAATCTTTCCAGACAAAATCACTTGCTGGCCAAGTGATTTGGAAGAGATACCAGATACACAAATCAGTGGCCAAAAGTAGTGGTGAAAGTAGTTACTCTGAACTACCCCTCACACGTTACTCTCATTTCGTGTGCTGACGTGAGTGACCCAGTCAGTGTTTCTGTTGGTGCCTTGCCAGTAGTGGGTTCTTCGGACTGTAATGCTGCATACTAGAAACATCTCAGACAAAATGAAACTATACGAAAGAAACTATGAAAGGAACTATGTCGCAGATAGGATTATTTTCTATATCCATAACAAAGTTATCTTGGACAGCATGTGGAACTGAAATAAATGTTACTGAAAATGGCAGTTATTTATAAGACGGTACAGGATTACAATGAAGCTCAAAGAGACCATTTATTTTCTCTTGGTTTTGATGACAGCAAAGTAAATCACAGTGGCTGGCAGGACAGTAAGCAGCTCTGGATTAAAAGCCAGTATTTATGTCTCAATAAGCCCAGTAATAATTTTTTTTAGGTTCCCACCCTGCAGATGGTATTCAGGAGATTAGTCCACATTGGTCCCTCAGATCTCATATTTTTCCTTTGTCTTCCCTTATAGATGAATTTATCCTGCTGGCTTGACAGTCTACAGCAGAGGTTTTTACTGCATTGCCTGTTTCAAGCAATGTATCTTCATATTGCAGTTGGATCTCCTGTTTTCCAATGGGTGCAGTGATGCCAAATCTTTGGGAGGGCGAGAATAATTTGCAGGCGATGCCGGGGGCAGGTGTTACACACCAATGAGAGAAGCCAGCCGCTCCTGAGTTAGCTACTGTTGGCTGGAGTAGGAGGGAGCCATATTCCCCTCCTGCTGCCCAGACTTGCAGTATAAATCTGAAGAGCAGCAGGCCTATCTCAGGGTTCTTGTTGAGACAGAGTAAAGGAGAGAAACAAGCAAGTATGGGAAGAAAGCCAACAGGGTGGATTTCCGCATCCTACTGCGGTAGATTATTTGAGCAGTGTTCTGAGTATGTCCATTGGTCCGAGAGTAAATGTTTTGGTAGGTAGAACTTGATGAAAGAAGAGCTGTGGTAGTAACTCTCAGCTTCTGTTTATATTAGGCTCTACAGGAGCAGCTGACATCGGTTGTCCAGGAAATCGGCCACCTCATCGATCCCATAGCCACTGCCGCTCGGGGCGAGGCAGCTCAACTTGGGCACAAGGTACCATCCTACCGTTCAGAATGCATTATAAATCTCAGGCAGCTGGATGTTAGGGAAGACTGTGACTTGTTAGCTTTTTGGGCCATCAGAAGGATACCGTTATTGAGCTTTGCGATGAGGTGTGGGTTCATAGAGAACGGACAAAGGAAGAAAGGGGAGGAAAAAGCAAAGATGAAAGGGTGTAGCACAATGTTCTATGCGTCCCAATCTCTGGCTGCCACAGTCAGCAACAGTAGATACAGGAAAGTGGATCTGTGTTAAAGGCATCTGCAGGACCTGCAGCCCACCGCACTCCAAGCTTGTGTGGCAGGTCGCAGAGCTATGGTTCCAGTAGATGTGTACAGCAGAACGAGGCCAGTTGCTGAAGTCTGGCCCACGCTTGTCAGCTCTTACACTGATCTGAAATCTTTGTTTTGAATCATGCTACTCCATTTCCTAGCCATCTCATGATGAAGCGAGAAGCGAAGGCCATGGGACTTGCACAGAGGTTATCCCTGGCCTGTGGAGGCCAGCTTGGTTCTGTAGCCTGAGAAGCATGTGGCTTCTGTAGCTTGAGGAGACGGAGGCTTAGACTGTGGTTTTGAAGAAGTGTGATGTGCCTGCTTTCCACCTTATGAGCGAGGTGCTCTGTCTCCAGTGATTATAGAGGCAGCATTAGCTTTATAAGGCAAAAACTGGTGATGTTGAATGACCCTGAGTTGCAGCCCACGCTGCAAATATTTAGGGGTTGGGAGGGAGAAGCATCATGTAACTGATTACATGATGGTTACGTGGAGCTTAAGTATTGGTAGAACTTGTGATTATTAGGTGTCAGTCCAAAAATTAAACATTACTATGCATGTACCAGTATTTAGGCTTTTATTTACTGTTTTTATACAAGGTTATGGTAGTTTCTCAGCTAGTAATTCCTTATCCTAACACACATTCTCGAGAGAAGATGGAGATGTTTTCTGTGCGAGTGCATTTCTTACCCGAAAGGAATCGCTTTGTTCCTGCGAGAGCTGTTGCGGAGTCATACCGAAGTAACTCCTTTTAGCTTTAGAGAACCATAAAAAAAGAAATCATAACATCTCTGTTATTTGCAGTTTTGCTTCTCAGTTCACCTAGCCCTTGGAGGTACACAACAAATCAGGATTGTGAAGATAGAGGTGACATTCTCCCTCCTGCCAGTTAGGTAAAAGTGACCAAAGTCAGCAGGATTTCATTTGAGGCTGTTTTTCCTGCTAAACGCAGAAGAAGCCATTCCGAGTGTTCACTGTGTCTCAGTTAAAAAGAATACATTTGCAAAATCATTGCTGTTGTTGAATTCCTCAGCATGTGGGGTTTATTTTGTTTGGGGTTGGGTTTTTTGCTTCAACGCTCTGAGAAACGAAATAGGAAAATTTGGAATAAATCTTAAAATGTTACCGGTTCAAAAAAATGCTGTAGTCATCTAGATGGAGCCAATGTTTCAGTACCTTTTTTTGCAGTCCTGGTAGTTCTCTTGCTTCTGTTTATTCTTTTAAAAGCTATTTATAGGATCTGCAAATGTAGTCACACTGAAGTTTGTGAAGTAACACGGCAGGCTGTTTGTGCACATTCTGTGGAGTAATTGGCCCAAAGGTGTACAGCGCTTCTGCATGCAGTAAAAGCTGTACATGGAGAGTCTGATGGATTTCAGACCGGAGTGAAGAGCTGTTGTAGTTGTGTAGATGATGTCATATGACAGGTAGACTATAAAAGACTCATTCATTTAAAGATATTTGCTGCTTTTAGTAGAACACAGGTATAGCCAAAAGCAGATGCTTCCTCAGACCAAGTGTACAGCAGATCAGGTGAGGAAACAGGACATGGACTCAATGAATTTCTGCAGACTAAATTAAAGCAGCAGAAGCTACTAAGAGAACAGTATCTTTAGATATGACAAACACTGCTTGCTTGGTTAAGCCATCTTTGTATCACACCTATTTGTTCTGGCCTATACCAGCCACAGGGTCACAGACTAGCACTTAACTGCTAGTCTCCTTTTTTAGGAGCAAGAAGCACTCCAGGTTTGGGCCACGCGGCTGTCTTAGGGAAGCGTTCGTGCAGCAGGAGCAATGAATCACGTCCAGAGGTAATGTTAGCACTTTTGCCAGGTCCAGGGTCTTACACAGCTGAGAAACATTGAAATCTGCACTGGAATCTGATCAAGAGGATTTGAGAGCTTAGGGAAGGGAAAAGGTGTGAACGCACTGAATCCCTGAGGTGAACAGAGTGGTCCAAGTCTAGCACAGTCCCACTTGTTATCTGCAGCCCACAAAGAAGGGTGAGAAGTTTTTTCCTTGGCACAGGGGAGAGTGCGCGGCTCCCACGATAGCTTCAAAAACGCTTTAATGTGATGTCAGTGGGCCATGTGCCTCTAAGGGGGCAGAACGTCCCAGAACTTGAAGGTGAGGGAGGGAGTCACAGGCACGCGATAGAAACTAAGTGCTGCACAGTGACAAAGCAGTAGGACAGGGTGCCGCTTAAGCTAGCCTGTGACCCATCAGGGAATAGGACTCCTCCTCTCAGTTGTGCCTGAGAAACAAGGTTAATCACATCCTATGGTTATTCTGGGTTTTAGGTAACGCAGCTGGCGAGTTACTTCGAACCCTTGGTTTTAGCCGCAGTTGGTGTGGCATCAAAAGCACTAGATCATCAGCAACAGATGACTGTGTTGGACCAGAGCAAGACACTAGCAGAATCTGCATTACAGATGCTGTACGCTGCCAAAGAAGGGGGAGGAAACCCTAAGGTAGGGTTGCTGTGTGTAAGTAAGGGATTGCTGGAGATGGGCGAGGGAGAGTGTGGGTGGGGGAGGGGGGCTGGTGCGGGGCAGAAGAAAGAGCACCTCCCTCCCTCATGGACCAAGCATACGTCAGCAGTGAATATGCTGTTGACACCTCTCCTGACATCTCACATCAGAATGTGTTGCATGAAAGGAATTTGGAGTGATGCTCAAATCATTGTTGTAAGCCTGGTTGCGTTCAGTGTACTGAAGTATTGTGATTACAGATGTACCAATAACATGGTACACCTTCAGCCTAGTTGCGTTCCACAAACTTCCGCGGACACAGTTGAAGAGCTTGGTCACCTTCAATGAGAACATCACAGCTAGACTAATGAGTAGTGCAGCTTACTAAAGGAACAGATCCACGGGTTCTTGTACAATGCTGGTGATAAACTCACAGTCTGCAAAGTGCATGCCAATACCAAGAGTACGAGTAACACCACTTGGCTAAAACTGTGTTAAAAGTTACAGTGAAAGTCTATAGAGATTGCTAAATTACCCGATGAAGCACTTTGTTAAACCAAGTATATTATACTATGTATATATGTAACTTGGTATACCGAGTAAAATACTATATATATATACACACACACTAAGTATACTAAGTATAATACACTGTATATATACACACACACACTTAGCTATACCAAATTTTATAAATATATAGTATATTATAGTACATCTGTATTATTATAGTTATATACCTATATATTATATTTATGTTGTTATAGTTTATTTACTATTATATACGATATTATCTATTGCATACTAAATACATATTAAATACTATAAATAGTATATATAGTAAATATAATATATAGCATATTATAGCATATTATAGCATATATAATATTATTTAAAAGTTAATAAATAGATTAAATAAAAACTAGTTGATATAAAAATATATTAAATAATATACTATATTATATATACTGTAAAAGTGGTGTGTGCTACACACTCACTGTGTAATAAAACAGAATACTGTTTTGCGTCTCGCCTAATAATACTGTGTTTCGCGCTTCATTTGGCTCTATCTTATTTAAACTTTGGCCTAAAGTTCTCTCACCTGAATTTTCTGTCACTCGAACCTTTTTTTTATTTGGATGCATATTTCTGCACCGAATGGTTTGCAATGATCTCTGTGTTCTTGTTTTTTCAGGCGTCCCATACTCACGATGCGATCGCTGAGGCCGCTCAGCTGATGAAAGAGGCGGTAGATGATATCATGGTTACCTTAAACGAAGCTGCGAGCGAAGTAGGAATGGTTGGAGGTATGGTGGACTCAATCGCAGAGGCGATGACCAAGGTGAGCCTTGAAATCTGCATCCTCTTTCTCTTTTGTGCTTGAAAGCTGTGCCCCACTGCGGGGATTTGCGCCTTCCTTTCTATGTTAGCTGAGAACGATGGGTACGTTGACCTTGTGTGACAAGTTCACCTTGCACTCAAAAACTCAGCCTTTTTGATTCTCTGCGTCTTCCATGCTCGTAACATGGGCCATGGTGTCTGCTGAGCTTCTCCATACATCCCGGTGCATCGTCTTTGCTTGTGTTTTTTTGAGAGCTGGGAGATTACATGAAGTAGTATATAATACTGATATCATTTTGTTATTTCCCATGAAGTACATCATTGCTAATGACTGTATTATTTCTGCTGTGTTTTTTCCCTTCAGCTGGATGAAGGGTCACCTCCAGATCCCAAGGGATCGTTTGTTGATTATCAGACAACTGTAGTGAAATATTCCAAAGCCGTTGCTGTAACAGCACAGGAAATGGTAAGATGTTCGGTTAGAACCAAGTACAAACTCTTCTGCCTGAAAAACCGATGTGGAATCATTTACACAGTATTTTCAAACTTGAGAAAGCACATTTTCAATAACCTCTTGAGGGGCAATGGAACAAAGGAAGCCATGGTTTTGTTAGTTTCGCTTTTGAATCTCAGCGGTCTCGTTACAGCTCTGGCCATCCAGTGGGAGGGCTGGATTGCCTTGTGGCTCTTCCCTGAAAAATATTTTAACTTGGATCATTTTCTACCACAAATACAAGGAAATGATTTTACCTACAAACTTTGCCCTCGGCCTGTTTAATTATACTGAAATACTACCTTACGTTTATTGATGAGCTAAGATTATCTTTTCACATTTACTGTTTCCTTTATGCTGTGAAATCGTGTCAATGTATTTGGACCCCTATAGTACTGATGAATGAATGAAGATCGACCTCCTAAACTGGTCTTTTCTTGCAGTGCGGTCGTTCACCCGGGTTGCGCACAAGGAAAAAGGAGGCTCGCCGTATCGAGACTTGTGTTTTGCAGTAATGCTTACCATAGTGTGTTTGCCTTTTGAAGAGTACTTCTGTTGTTTGCTGTTTTTTTAAGAGAGCCGATGGAGCTGCTGGGATTTTTTTAATGAAATCCTATGCTATGATTCTTTTACTAAGTGATTGCTCCTGCAGTTGAGACATTTTGATGGTTCTGCTATCTGTGACAGTGCAGCTTACTGGCAAACAGCGTATCTTTGTCTAAAACTAGTTTTGCTCCAAGGCTGGAATTCCGTGCCTTTTGCTGACCTAAGTTGGAGACAGCAGAAATACCTCTTTTAAAATCTAAGGTTTTTCTAAAGAGAGAGTGAGTTCTTTATAGTGGCATTCTACTGATGTATTCTTTGTGGTCCTACCTGTTTCTGCTCGGCCCAGCTAGCTGGCTCGCCTTTGACCAAATGAGGCGGTCGTGACACATGAAACCCCTTTCCGTGCCCCGTCCAAGTAACCGCGTACCTGGCCCGTTGCTCGCTGTGGCAAATGGCGATTTACTGGCTCTAACTGCTGCTCTTTTATTTCTCCCTGTGTTTTGCTGGTGCCCGCCTACCATGATGCTAATAAAGCATGTTTGAGTTTCCTCATGAACTTCTTGCTAGAGTACAGGTCCCTTACAAAGCCATTTACCCCGTTTGATCAGTGTAGACGAACGAGTAATTAGCGTGCTTCTAAGCTGGAGTGTCTTAACAAATTATTCTCATGCCTGTTGTTTTTCTCTTACCTGTGTTCTTTTTTCAGATGACTAAGTCGGTTACTAACCCAGAAGAGTTGGGAGGACTTGCATCGCAAATGACCAATGACTATGGGCATTTGGCTCTCCAGGGCCGAATGGCTGCAGCTACAGCAGAACCGGAAGAGGTCTGCAGCTTTTAGACCTAAAACTCCTAAACTACTTTCGCTTACAGACAACTTGCAAATACAAGGAAACTTAATTATTTGCTCTACGGGTTTCTTTTGACCTCTTGTGTTTTGATGAATGACAAATATATAGGTCCTTTTTTATCTTGCTTGTAAGCGATTGCACATACAACTTCCCATCCTGAAAGTGAGATGCAGGCAGCCGGTAGGAGCACAGGTAGCTTTTGCTGATGGAACATCTCTCATACCTCAGAGTCAGAACATGATGCAGGAGAAACGGGTTCCCCGTGTGGTCTTATGTCCCCTGGACTAAAAGAGGAATAGGGACATTCAATACGTTGAATTACCATTTCTGCACGCTACTTTCTGCCTGAGTTTGAAACAATTCTATTTGTGATACTAATGGTTATGATTCCTGCTTACTTATTAATCCCAAGATGCACCTGTATGCCTAAATACATACAGGTCCTAAATACAATGCAGGTTTCTAAACGGACCGCGCAGCTTATGCTGGAAGATTATTAATAAATCGAAGCGGTGACAGCACGATTTTCCAAGTTGCAGCGCTTCGCGTGCATGCGGTTACCCTGGAAAGTTGACGCTCTGTGCAAGACTCAAAACCAAGCAGAGTCATATATTTTTTGACCCAGGTGTAAATGTGAACTTTTTACCCATGCTGCATACTTTGAATGCAGCTCACACTGATGGCATGGTTCTGGGAGATGAAGTTATGTTACTCAGATGCAGTGAAGTTGCAGGTGCCTGAGTTACAGACCCTTGACTCGTGTACATTCCTTACACCTTCTTTTTCCCAAGGTCTGTTGCGCTAGTGCTCCTGCTTCATCAGTAGGCCTTTCATAGGCTTGTGCTTAACTGAGTAGATGGTACCACATCTGTTGGTTTTTTTGGATCTCTGCAGGGAGTATAGCCATGGGCAGCATATCGGTAATAAATATTTGTTGGAGTGTTTCCATTTGCGTTGACACAATGTACCAGCATGACATTCATTCACTTTGCTCTTGCTTCTTTTTTCCTCGTACCTCTTTTACCATCAAGATAGGGTTCCAGATCAGGACTCGTGTGCAAGAACTTGGCCACGGCTGTATCTTTCTTGTGCAAAAAGCCGGAGCTCTTCAGATCTGCCCTACAGACAGCTACACCAAAAGGGAGTTAATAGAATGTGCTCGAGCTGTCACAGAAAAGGTAAGACGTCCTTCTGTGTTGCCCCACAGTGTTTGTATGCCAAGTTTCCCCAAGGAGTAAGCAGGTCAAATCGTTCAGTTCGGGAATTTAATTTTTTTTTTTAACTTCTCATCCTATCAGATGACTGTGGTGGTTTGACCCTGGCTGGAGGCCAGACACCCACCAAAGGCAGTCACACTCCCCTTTTCACCTGGATGGGGAGAAAATACATATTGAGAGGCTTGGGAGTCGAGATAAGGACAGGGAGAGATCATTCAGCAATTAACAACACGGTCAAAATGGACTCAACATGGAATAAAAAGAAAAAAGCAGGCATCTGATTTATTACACAGCACATACACAGAGTGAAACCAGATCTTAAAACACCTACCCCCACCCTTCCCTTCTTCACTGACTTAACTTTATTCTCAATACCTCTCCCTTCTCTCCCGTCCCAGGGTGGCACGGGGTCGGGGTGGGGAGGGGAACGGGGATTTTGGTCAGTTCCTCGAGTTGTCTTCTTTCATGGGGGGGCATTCCTCACACTCTTCCCTTGCTCTGGCATGGGGTCCCACTTATGGGAGACAGTCTTCCACAAACTTCTCCAACATGAGTCCTTTCCCACAGGGCTTCAGCTCTTCACCAACTGCCCTGGCATGGGTCACTGCTATGGGGTGCAGTCATAGAATGTGTCTCAGTCTCTCAAGCCTAGACTGCTCCAGCCTTGTCCCCCGCAGAGTCACAAATCACATCCGACCCCCTGTAAACCTGCTCTGGTGTGGAGATATCTCTGTCTCCCTCTGTCTGTCTTTCTCTCTGTATCTCTGTGTCTCTCTAGCCTGCCGCCCCCAGGCTGCAGGTCCTACCAAGAGCTTGTGCCAACGCAGGTCACAGCGTCTTCCATATGTCTCCACCTACTGCAGCATGGGGCCTCTCCACAAGCTGCAGGTGGGATCTCTACTCCCCATCATCTTCATGGGCTGCAGGGGAATCTTTCTGCCCCATACCTGCAGCACCTCCTCCCCTCCTTCTTCACTGACCTTGGTGTCTGCAGGGTTTCTTATATCTTCTCATTCCCTTCTCTGGTGTCAAAAAGTGCCTGCTTGTAGTTTTTTTTCCTCTTAAATGTGATTCCCAGAGGTGCTGTGGCTGTCACTGATTGGCTTGGCCTTGGCCACCGGCGGGGCCAGCCTTGAGCCTGGCTGGTGCTTACTCTGTCTGGCCTAGGGAAAACTTCTAGCTGCATCTTGCGGGAGCTTCCCCTGCAGCCCCACCTCCTCCTCCACCAGAACTCAGCCATGCAAAACCACAATGATTAAATACATTCTTAACTTTTCTTTGAAGGCTTTGCTGCAGTTCATGTGCTATATTAGCCCATGCTCATGGCTCATAATAAAACTTCAGTCTCCTATACCAGGGAAAAACTGATCCGGAACTAATCCCTAAGATGTGAGATGGTGTTTGGCCATATGAGGCTCTCTGTTAGAAATACTTAGGTCCATGTGGATGGCCATGTTTACTGAGACGAGGTCGGTTTGCGGCACGTGATGTCATGTGGTGATGTCCTCCCCTCTTAAGATGGGACTAAGCTAACATGCTTACAAGTCTGTCTCCAAACTGTCAGGGATTTGTTGGTCTTTTGAAACATCCACTTCAAACAGAAAGGGAAACAGTCCCGCCTTGACAGCCAAACATCATTTACCTTGATGTTTCACCAAAAATCCCTTGCTCAGCCTGTCTGAGCGCGCCCTCAGCTGTACGCGTTTTCCACTGTCTCATGCTTAGGGAGTGTCAGCTATTCAAAATTCAGGCAGCAGCAGACAATACCTTGTAAGAAGAGTTAAAGCTTAGAAGGAGGCTATCGAATGGCAGGGACGACCTACATGGGGATGACTGTGAATCTGAAGGGAACCTCAGGAAGGACTGCACTGTTAGAAGGCAACATGTATGCCCAGATACGGCTCCTTTCTCACAAAAGCAGAATTCAGGATGATAGTGTGGCATGGGAATGGCATCCTAGCTGAGGGGCTTTGCAGACAGTGTTAATTAGATGAAACTGAGATCTTTAGCTTTTTTTAGTAATCTAGAATGTCACTAGATACAAAGCTGTACCTTGTATTTCTAGGACTTTTGTTAAATGTATCGATACTTTGTATCTGAATTCAGGGAGTCTGTACGTTCTATTTCTCTGATGTTTATATCTGTGCACTCTACACGACTACTGGGGTCCTTGCAGGCAGTGTTTATCTGCGTGTGTGTGGTGGTTTAGCCCTGGCTGGAGGCCAGGTGCCCACCAAAACCAGTCTTTTACTCCCCTTTCCAGGTGGACAGGGGAGAAAAGATATATTAAGAGGCTTAGGAGTCAAGATAAGGACAAGGAGAGATCATTTTATCAGCGACGATATGGGCGAAACAGACTCAACACAGTGCAGGAAAGAACTATTCTAATTTATTACACTACGCTAGAAAGAACAGTGAAGAACCGGAGTCAGGAGTGCAATCAAATCTTAAAACAAATGCAACCAGATCTTAAAAACACGTTCCCCCCACCACTCCCTTCTTAGCAGACTTTAATCAGAATCTTGCTCCCTTCTTCCCCCCTGCTCGCAGTACAGGGTGGGCAGGGACTGGGGAAACGATGGGGTTCTCAGTAGCACCTTCCCCCCACCCCTCCATTCTAAGCAGAATTCCCTTTAGCCATGATTTTACTCCCTTCTTCCCCCCCTGCTCGCAGTACAGGGGGGGGCAGGGACTAGGAAATAATAATGGGGTTCTCGGTTACTTCATGAGCTGTTTTCCTTTCCCAGATCTTAAAACACCTCTACCTCCCCACCCCGCTCCCTCCTTAGCAGACTTCAATCTAGTCATGATTTCACTCCCTTCCTCCCCCCGATCACAGCACAGGGGGGCAGGGACTGGGAGACGGGGGCTTCGGTCAGTTCCTTGCAAGTTGGTTTCCTTCTCGGCCGGGGGGGGGGAAAATCCATTCCACACACCCTCCCCCTGCAGCACTGTGGGGTCCCATGCACTAGAGAGTCCTCCAGGACTTTCTCCGTATGTCTCATCAGCTGCTCCGCCTGGATCCCTGCTGTGGCGGGCAGCAATAAATCACAATGTCTCTCAGTCCAAGTCCTCACACGGGGCACACCAGCCTCCCCCAGCAAACCTGTACCAGTGCAATTCTCTCTCTCTCGCTCGCTCATCTCTGTAGGTTCCAAGTGCTGGCAGGGGCTTGCTTCAGCGTAAGGGTCACAGCGTCTTCTCTATGTCTCCACCTGCTCCATCCAGCGTGGAGCCCCTCCACGGGCTGCAGGTGGGGTCTCGGCCTTTACAATGGGGTTTCTCCACGGGCTGCAGGGGCATCTTTCTCTCCGGCACCTGGGGTGCCCACTCCCCCTCCCGGCCTTGGTGTCTGTACAGCTCGTTACATCTTCTCACTCCCTTCTCCGGTGGCAAAATGCAGCTGCTTCCGGGTTGTTTTCTCCTATATGTGATTCTCAGAGGCGCTGTGACTATCTCTTACTGGCTTGGCCCCGGTCAACAATGATTCTGGCCTTGGATTGTTTACATTTTGGAGCTCCAGAGAATTCCTGCAGCTCCTCACAGCAGCCATTTTGTGCACCCCTATTCTTTTCCAGCACCCAACCTCGCAAAACCGCGACAGTGTGTCAGGGAAAAAGCTGCGCCTCTTGGCTTCAATGTTTATCCTGGTGCAAGTCCCCTAGGTTACCTCTGCATGTGTTTCAAGGACGTTTTATCTGATGCGTTTCCTTGTGCGATTAACAGATTACTTCATTCGGTCTGAAAAGTGACCTTCCTAGCTGAACTCACCTATAATTTCACAGGATCTTTTGTTGCTGCAATCGTTACCGCACAGAGAGCGAATAAGGGCAAGGGGAAGGAGAGGTTTCTGACAGTTTGCAAACTGGCACTGCTGGATAAATTTCCTTTATCAGTTGTGGTCGTGATAGTGAGCTTGCTTAACTTGACATCCCTTAATAAGGCTTTCTCTCTGTGACCACCTTGTTGCTTTATGTTGTTTCCAGGTCTCCTTAGTTTTATCTGCCCTTCAAGCAGGAAACAAAGGCACGCAAGCCTGTATTACAGCAGCTACTGCTGTGTCTGGGATAATTGCGGATCTAGACACCACTATCATGTTTGCTACTGCTGGAACCCTTAACGCCGAGAACAATGAATCGTTTGCGGACCACAGGTCAGTCTCACTGAAAAAGATGGAAGAGCATGTGCACAGGGGGAAGTGGGAGGAATTGGCAGAAGCAACCTGCATGTAGAAATAAATTTTTACCTCTCTAGATTCCCTTGTATGGAATTGAATAGAGCGGTGGTGTGAGAACAGAAATAGGAAAATTAGGATATTGATACTTTGCTTTGGTTATTTCTGTGAGGGAAGAATTTTACAAAGCTGGGAACATTTAATGAGAGTGCTTCTAACAGAAGGCCGCAGCTGTCTAGTACTAATTAGCTACTTTGGCTATTTTGGGGGGTTTTATTCAAGCTATCTCATTGTGTAGACTACTGTGTGTTTTTCTTCCGGTAGCAAAAATTAGTTGCCTGTGACATGGAAGAGAAATCTTCTATAAACTTTCTCCTAACAGCTGCTCTTGACTAGCTGGCTGTTTTGCTAAATCACGCTTATGTTGTTGTGGATGGCGGTGATGGAAATGGCTTGGCTTGTGCCACGCATTTTCACCTTTGGTGGAGATAAATCCCATTTTTTCTTTGGGTAGTATCTGCATCACAGTAATCCCACGGAGGTTTTTGCCACATTAAGGAATTTGCAGCATCTGACTGCTACTTCCTTTGCAGTAAAACCCAGGTTTCACAGCCAAGACACACTGCTTCGCAGCCTAGCTGGCCTGCGCTACGAATGCATGGCCAGCCTTTCTTTCCTGCCTTGCCGCTTGCTCAAGTAAGAGGAAAGATGTGATGGTGTGCAAGTTGCTGCCGTGCTGCAGAATGAAAGTCAGGGATTTTCATACAGGTCTCGTTACTTTCCAGGTTGACAATTTACAGAAATGTGGTTCAAGTTCTCAGTTCACTTCACACATTTGTGACGTGCATCCTCAAAATGGTTTCTTCTTTTACCCAAATGTCGTTCAAGATTTGTTGTCTTGACATTTCAAAATATGTATATGGACACGGGGGACCTGGGCTAGCTCACGTCCTCTGTTCCTTCTGCAGTTCTTCCTACTGCTTTCTTTACGAATCGTTACTTTAGTTTCCTTACAATAAGCTGTTTTAGAGGGCGATTCGACAGCTGGTTTTTTTCCTCACAGCACAGACAGATTTTTTTCAGTGTTTTTACTTGTAACCTGGTCTGCAGTATAGCATCGTGAGCGGACACTGGCACAATGGCTTACATCAGCTCTTTTATGTAGCTGTTGGACACCATAACATTGAAAAGCATGGGGTTTTTTCCTCTTCTCTTTTTCCAATACCTTCCCTGTTTCCCCCTGTTTCCTCTCTTTTTTTTTCTTTT
>VZTU01012199.1:57165-104038 GCA_013400835.1 Zapornia atra
TTTTTTTTTGCTACAGGGAAAATATCCTGAAAACAGCAAAAGCTTTAGTGGAAGATACAAAATTGCTGGTTTCTGGCGCCGCCTCCAGTCAGGATAAACTGGCCCAAGCAGCTCAGTCGTCAGCTAACACCATCACTCAGCTTGCTGAGGTAGTAAAACTGGGAGCGGCTAGCTTGGGATCCGATGATCCTGAAACACAGGTGAGATGTTTTAAGGTTTTTCTCATATTCTTTATGAGACCAGAGACAGTTTTCAACTCATAAGACTTTGTGGTGCTTACACTGTTAAGCGACATGGTAGGGTTCATCTCTTCTGGGACATTTCTGGGTGTACTCGGACATCATTCTTTTTTTAGAATGCAGTTGAGGGGTTAAAGTGTTCAGTCAAGCTGGACAGGCCTTTGTATAACACTTTTGCTTTTATTTCATAGCTGTTTTCCAGCTGGGATACTTTTCACAGAGTGTTTGCCTCGTGTTACTAAGTTGTATATGGTCTCGTGGACTCATCCCATTTAGATGTTTAGAAAAACAGCTTGTGTGACTTTAAAAACACTTACCCTGCTTACAGCTAGGTCAGGCGCTATGCGTTACTCCTGTAGGCTAACGAGGTTTTTTGTTTTCTCCAGCTCTGACTTGTTTTTCATTTCACTTCAGCTTTTGATGAGAATTATCTCAAAAATTTCTTCAATTAGTTGTTTGGACCTCAGTGAAATGGAGGTTGGCAAGCATATTACAGACATGCTTGTGGTGGTACCAAATCAGTTTGAAAAAGCTTGCTTGTTTGCATCATGCTCTTAAATGGATGCTGCTGTGTTTTGCTTGACCTGTATGATGGACTAAACTGCTGAGATAGAAAACAGTGCTGGGCGTGCTTTTATCTTTTTAAGCAGAGGAATTTCCATAAACTTGAAACATTTGCAAAACATTTCTCACACCTTGCTTTTCTCTACATATAAAAGCCAAGAATGGAGTACTTAGAATAAAAGCTACTGTTGTGCACAAGTAATTATTTATTTGGAATGGCTTTATATTGCCAGTTTGAAATTGTAGGTACCTCGTGTCCTGAATGGAGTGTTTCTAACAGCTTTACCGCATGATACTGTCGCAACATTTTTCAGTAGCAGCAACACTTACTTGGCCCAGTGTGATGGAGTTTCAGATGTTGTTACACAAGATGTTGTGCAGTGTAGGCAGCTGGATGACAGAGGATCGCAGCAGTCTGCGCTACATCTCGGGTTCTTATTTCTGTGGTCAAAGAACTTTGGAGCTACCGAAAGCTAAATAACAGAGACTTTGCTTCTATATAACTTACAGTAACTATAAATGCTGAAGGAATGGGGCTTTTTGCACATTATTTCTAATGCTGCAGAAATGCAGTTAGTGAGAAATAGTTGTTCCATGCATTTTTTTCTTGTTCCCCCTGAGCTTTCTCATTTTACATTCATGTTTCAAGGTTTTCCTTAAAATCAGCTCTTCTGAATTCTTCTGAATTCCAGCAAAATTCTTAAAACATCTGCTTTTCTACTAGTGGAAAGAGGCAGGGGGATGGGGAGAGGGGGATTAAGAGGAGATACTTATTCCAATCATACCCTAAAAGAATTAATAAGCTTCTTATCACAGAATCGTAGGGGTTGGAAGGGACCTCGAGATAGAGTCCAACCCCCCTGCCAAAGCAGGTTCCCTAGGACAGGTCACACAGGTCAGCATCCAGATGGGGTCTTGAATATCTCCAGAGATGAGATTCCACAACCCCTTTGGGCAGCCTGACCCAGGGCTCTGTCACCCTCACTGTGTAAAAGTTCTTCCGCATGTTGGTGTGGAACTTCCTATGCTCCCAACTTGCAGCCATTGCCCCTTGTCCTGTCTCCACAGACCATTGAAAAGAGGCTTGCCATTTCCCCCTGTGTCCCTGTATAAACATTAATAAGATCCCCTCTTAACCTTCTTTTCTCAAGGCTGAACAGCCCCAGGTCTTTCAGCCTATCCCCATAGGGGAGATGCACCACTCCTTTAATCATCTTCATACCTGTTCACTGTACTCTCCAGGAGATCCCTGTCCCTTTTATAACAGGGAGCCCAGAACTGGATACAATATTCCATGTGGTGCCTGACCAGGGCAGAGCAGAGGGGGAGGATCACCTCCTTTGATCTGCTGGCTGCGCACCTTTTGATGCACCCCAGGATACCATTGGCCCTGTTAGCCACCAGGGCACACTGCTGGTTCATGGCCAGTCATAGCATCAGCGTTTTGCCTCAGACTTCTGTCTTTGAGCTTGGCTTTAGATGACTACATCTCCAGATTTGACGTTTCCTGGCACTAATGCCAACCGAGTTCTTCAGCATTTAATTATGAATATTTTCTTACCAAGATTCAGCTTCCTTTTCACTGAAAGAACATTGCCCTCTAACACCTATCCGTAGCGAGTACATTTGATCTTTCAGCCGGTGATTTCAGGAGTGGTTAATAACTGTGGCATTAGACCGAGCGCTTATAATCAATCTGGTTTGTTGCTTTCATCCTGCTTCTTCCCAAGCAGCAAAGAACATTGACAAAAGCAAGCCTCCTTTTAGGGAAGTTCAAGGCATGAAAAATCTATCTGCGATTTGCTGTGCAGTTTCTGTATGGGAAATGGTTGCGTTTATAGATTCTGACCGGTCGGATCAAATACCGATGTAACTTTTCCTTTTCTAGACTATTACAAGGCTTATGGAGCAAAGGGAAAGCAGTACTGCTTGTGTACTGGCAGTACATTTATGGGTTTTTCCTTGTTGGAAAAATCACATTCTCATCCAGGCCACCATTCTTGCCTGATGTTTATAGCTATTTCTTATTCCTGCAGGTTGTCCTGATCAATGCTATCAAGGATGTGGCAAAGGCCCTTTCTGATCTCATTGGTGCTACCAAAGGAGCCGCCAGCAAACCGGCAGATGACCCGTCCATGTACCAGCTGAAAGGTGCTGCCAAGGTAAAACCTTATTTGTACATATTATTTAGAAGTATCTGTATAGTCACACTTGATAGACATGTGAAGCTTGGATTTCAGCAGTTTCTTATTGCCTGAAATCTCATCTCTTGCTTTGTTCCTTTTTCATGCTGGGATGATACAGAAAAATAAGATGATGCTACTGAGCTTCCATGAAGCTGTTGGTTTTTGTAGACTGTCAGATTACTTTTGTGGCTTTGATGAAAGAACTGCAGTCTTTCTGAAGACTTTCCTTTTTCGAGCCCATATATGAGGCCAGGTTTTCTTTTAATAATGTTACAGACTAAAATTTGTTCGGTGTAAAGTGCTACATTCTAAACAATGACATATGCTGAGGTTAAGCATGCAGCCTTCTTATTTAGACATTGCAGCTTGGGGAAGGTGGGGAGGGGAAAAACCCTCCATTAACTCTACAGTGGGACATTGTGCATTTCTGACCCTACCCTCATAGATCTTTCCTGGAAGTATGTAGTTATCGAAGCTCAAAACGCACACAGATTACAACATACCTGTGGTATCTCTCACCTTTGTCTTCCCTCCACCTGAGATGTATGATGACATTATAATGTGAAAGCAGAAGTAGTAACTGTCTTGTGGCTTCGTGTCTACAATTTCCAGGTGTGGAAAGTATTACTCCTGCTTTCACATTATGAGTGTGTCAAAATAGCTTCTTGCTTTCCTGGGAGCATTTCTTGCTCTGATGCCTATTGTTTGTTTGAGAGACCCGTGCCTCTCTCCCTTTCAGAGCACAAGATAACAGTATACAATTGAGGCGCTACTTGAAATTGACCCATCTAGTGGAAGAAGTGGCTTCTTGGCTCATTCTGCTGTGAAGAGCTCTCAGTGTTTTAAGTCATAATTGTCAGGAGGCTGGCCTTTCTGTGTCATCTGTTTGTCATTGTATCTCAACATGCTGGGATATAGGAAAGGTGTAGTGTTACAACGACAATTAGTTTATTCTGCTTCCTGACTTTGTAATGGGAACAGTAACGTTGATTCTATTTCTGCGCTTGGACTTGAGGCTGGTATTTAGCTGCTTGCTTACCTGGGGGGTTATCTGATTGTGCATAATGTACTAGGTAAATTTCAAAAAGAAATGCTGTGTCTGGATTCATGTCTCTTTCAGCTGGCAGTGTAATATGCGAGGGGATTAAAGACAAGAATATAATCTCTGTAAGAGGCCTGCCCTGGAAAAGTTGTGGATTTTTAATTTTCTCGAGAATTTTTGCCAGAACACTTGCACTTAAGAGGGTGTCCCTCTGCACTTTGTTGCGCTGTATGCATGAGTCTTACAGGGAACCTTTGCAAACTGGCCAACAGGAGACTTGATATTTAGTCTCATGACAAGTATGGTTCATGAAGCCTCTTAGGCCTTATCAGAAGTAATAATGCTGCCTAGCTTTATTTGCCAGGCTTTCTACCCTGCTGTGTCTGAAAAATGTGAGGAACGAATCACATAGTTTTGTCTTCACCTCTCTCTTTTCAGGTGATGGTAACAAATGTCACATCGCTTTTGAAGACTGTTAAAGCGGTAGAAGATGAAGCTACTCGAGGGACAAGAGCACTTGAGGCCACAATTGAGTACATCAAACAGGAACTCACGGTACAGAACAAAATAGCCATAGGTGGTTTTTGAAAGGATACTCTTACACTTAGACCAGCCTACTCAGGCAGTTCTCCTCAAGCTATGCTTTACTGCTTTGCAGTGTGCTGCATGCAGTTGGGTTCTCTCTATCTGTTGCAAATCGTTTCTGGAAGAACAATTACAATGTCGCTTCAGCCTATCTGCTTTCAGACTTTAACGGTCTCTGCTCTGACATTTGAGATGCTACTACCATGTACAAATCAGGAAGCAACTGTGTCTGTCTTCTTTAGATGTTAAGTTGCCACTACAGATACTCTTTTCTGACTCCAGTGCTCTTGACTTTTTTCATCCTGGTTTTGGGAATGTCTGCTCAGCATCATAGTCATACTGCACCCACAGTTTAGTCCTGTTTCTGTATTTCCTTTATTATGAAATTATACTACCACCGTTACATAGCCTGCTATCTGATAGTCTGTCTGAGCAGGAATTAACAATAGCACGGACTTTGCTCACAAATGAGGTGTTAGATGATGGCAATTTTTTTCTTCCTCTTTAAGATATAAAAATACAGCTTCCAGCCACAGCTTTTGGTTTGTTGGCTTTTTTCTTTTTTTACTGCTACCCTAGTCTCTGACATAAATTAATACCTCTGTGTTTGGGTAGGAGCCTGATTTTTTTCCTTCCTTTACTTACTATCCACTTTTATAAAAAACCCTATAGACGCAGCCTTCGGCAGAAAATATTTTGTTGTCTATTCTGTGGACTAGCAGTTCTTACACTGTAACTGCATTGGCCCAGTTTTGCCTTGTCAAGTGTTTTCCATATCATATCTTCATTGTCTGAGCAATGCTGTTGTCACAAAGAAAAAAATTAATGCTTATTTAATCATTTTTTTAAAATCTGTATATAGCTATTGGCAATTTGTAGGGTGTTTGCAGCGGTAAAACCTCCGGATTCAGTACCTAATCAGGAATGCTCTGTACAGTATCTTATGCACATTACTGTCATGTATCCTCACGAGGGCCTCGATAAGTTACATCCCTTCCCATAATTATGACCTGTCATTGAAGGATTGTGGTTATCACATCTGCTTTCACAATTTGCTCAGGATCTCTTTGAAATGTTCCTCCTTTTCCTTTTTCAGCATTGCTAAGGAATGGGTCTGTGGTGGTGCTTGAGTCACCTCTCTTGGTGGGGAGAAAAGTGAAGTACTAGGAGAGGGGCAAGAGGAACTGAGAATGGCACATACATGCTCAAGACAATATGTCAAGCTTGGCTTTGAAATCCAGGGACTGAATCTGAGCAACATTCAGGGATGTCCTTAGTGTATTTAACTTCATTTTTTAGCATTGCTTCCATTTCTGGAAAGAGAAAAACTGATGAACCTGGAGCGTGGGATAAGTGAGACTCATTTTTGGCCAGACATTTATATTTTGTAACCGCTAACCTGCTTAGACTGCACTGTCTGTAGTCCAGAAACCTCTCCCCATTAATTCTGCACTCTGACTTGTCCTTGCACAGTAAAAGAATGGCCAGCAAATACAGACTTGAGCTTGGGAAAAGGAAAAAGATAAAAGTAAGGTTTCTCAGCTCTTATTACCTGCATCTGATCGCAGTTCGTGTGTTCTGCTATTCGTGACAGTAGTGCCTACTGTCAGATAATTGGAACTGTTTTCACATGGTTCACCCTGCAATATTATATCTTTAGGTTTCTATGGGAGACTAAGTACAGCATAGGAGACAATGCTCCACCTCCACTTTTTTAAGAGACACGAATATTTTAGTGACGTTCTCAGTCTGTTTTGCTCTGTGCTATCAACAAGGTCTTAGTAGAGCCCAGCCTTTGCTGGGGACAGATCTCCTCATGTGAATAGTCCGGCCTAAGTGGCAGGATGAAAAAGAATATAATTTTTACAATTGTAATTTTTTTGGTCCGATAACAATTTGAATGGCTCTTTGTAACAGACTGTCATCCGGGTACTTAAATGGCAGATGAGATGAATGGCTTAGTCTTTTCCTGTATGCTTCCCTCATCCTTTTGTTTCTCTCTGCAGTCTGTAGGTGTGCAGGCTTATTGAGACCAGGCTTATGACAAGCAGGAATGATATTGGAGTAGTCAGAATGCATTTCTGATTTCCTGATGTTTGAAGCCTGCTTCCAGTTGTCTCTTTCTCACAGTTGTTCTGCTTTGACTTGACTTGTATTGGACTTTCTTTCTCCTTTCACTTTTAGGTGTTTCAGTCAAGGGAGGTTCCAGAAAAGACATCATCACCTGAAGAATCAATCCGAATGACGAAAGGAATCACCATGGCAACTGCCAAAGCTGTTGCAGCTGGGAACTCATGCAGACAGGAGGATGTGATTGCTACAGCAAATCTGAGCCGCAAAGCGGTAGCTGACATGCTAACAGCTTGTAAGGTAAAGATTCACTTCCTTGCTAACACTGATTTTTATTTTTTTTTGTCACTGTCTTTTTGTGTGTGCCCCCTAATCCCTTGAATATTACAGTTTCTGTTTCTTTGCATTAATGCTTTGCTTTTCAGATGAGAAAATGAGTTGTTATGATCGTTTCAAGGGAGCATCTTTCTCAGAAAAGATGTTCTGTGCAATGCACAAAAAAAACCCCCAAGAAGCATTAATATTGACTGTTTCCTTTTTGTGAAAATTACAAGTTTTCTTTGATGTGAAATTTACTAGTTTTCAGTCTCCTATTGAATTATAAGGGAATCAATCTGTGCTACTAAAATATACAAATAATTCTACAGTCAAAAATACTATTTCAGAATTTCTAGGAACAGTGAAAGGAGTGGGGAAAGGAATCACACGTGTCTGTTTTTGCTCTATTTTTAGCCCTTTCATCCTCTAACCAAACTTGTGGGTTTGCTAAGTTTTTTCTGTGCTATTCAAAAATGTCTTTCGCCTTTACACTAAAAATACTGGTACCCTGTTTCCTACGCTTGCTTGACCTAAATAACTTTCAAAAACTGACCCACGAAACTGGTGAGAAAGAATGTGGCATTTAAATAGCTATTAATTGGCTGTCCTCCAATGATAAAACAGATCTAGGAGTAAATAAAAACAATGGAATTATAAAGATCTCATTCCTTTTGGTCTTTGGTAGTAACACAAAAGTGCCTTTGCTTGTAAATTATATTTATTTACCTGTGCATGTATTTGCATGTGTGGAAGATGACAGGTAAATAATGTGAGGCATCTGATTTTCAGTATTTGGTCAGACCCTAACTGCCTACGTCAGTCCCAAATGAATTTTTAGCTTATTACCACCAAGGTGGAAGAGTTAATTTTGTTTTTAAAATGATCCTCACACAAAAGTACAAGTTCTAATATACCTTAGAACTGGATTTATACAGAACCATTGAATGAAACTTTTTATTTTGGCTTAGTTTTCTACAGGTTTGTAGTGTCTGACATTTCTTGACCTCTTTGGCTGCTTCAAAGTTTGATTCTATCCACTTCATAAACTTGGAAGGTCAACAAAAAAAAGCTGCTCTAATTTGCATGGGAAAATAATTTAATGGCTTTGGAGTACATGCACTGCAAGCAGCTGGTGGGATGAAACTTCCTGCAAACTGAACAATGGAGGTCTGGAATGCTGCAGAAGCACTTCTGATCTCCCAGGGAATTACCTTCACAACAAAAGAACTGATGGAATGATCTAGTGAAGATGTCCCTGCTTACTGCAGGAGGGGGTGGACTAGATGACCTCTAAAAGCCCCTTCCAACCTTACACATTCTATAGTGACAGCCGTTTTCGTGCTCTGCTGATCTTGAACTTGCCGGCAGAGGGAGCGCATAGACCAGCTCCATTCTCAGCTGACAATGTTTGCTGGGGATATTGAGGGTAGCCAGAAGGGCTCAAAATACACGAGCCTAGAGATAATCCCCCATCATAATGGAAGAGAGGAAGCTGCAGGGGTGGGAGGAGCTATTCTGTGAGAAGGAATGGTAATTTTTAAGATTTACAGCATGTTTCACTTGTCAACAACTAGCACTTAAGTTCAATGAAAAAGTTACCTCAACATCTGACAGACTGGAGAGATGGGCCTAAGTGCAAGGTCCTGCCTGTGAGTTGGCGCAATCCCAAGCATAGCTGCAGGCTGGGGGGGAGAATGGATTCAGAGCAGCCCTGAGGAGAACGATTTAGGGGTGCTGATCGATGACAAGCTCAACATGAGCCAGCAGTGTGTGCTGGCAACTCAGAAGGCCAAATATGTCCTGGGCTGCATCAAGAACAGCGTGGCCAGCAGGTTGACGGAGATGATTCTGCCCCTCTACCCTGCTCTCATGAGACCCCACCTGGAGTACTGTGTCCAGCTCTGGGGTCCTCAGTACAGGAAAGATGTAGATCTGTTGGCACGAGTCCAGAGGAGAGCCACGAACATGATCAAGGGACTGGAGCACCTCTCCTATGAAGACAGGCTGCAAGAGTTGGGCTTGTTCTATCTGGAGAAGAGAAGGCTGTGGGATGAGATAATTGCTGCCCGCCAATACTTAAAGAGGTCCTGCAGGAAAGTGGGCAAGGGACTGTTCACCAGAGAGTGAGTGACAGGACAAGGGGCGATGCCTTTAAGCTGAAAGAGGGAGGTTTAGGTTAGATGTTAGGAAGACATTCTTTACTCAGAGGGTGGTGAGGCACTGGAACAGGGTGCCTAGCTAGGCTGTGGAAGCCCCATCCCTGGAGGTGTTTAAGGCCAGGTTAGTTGGGGCTTTGGGCAACCTGGTCTAGCGAAGGTGTCTCTGCCTATGACAGGGGGTTTGGAGTTAGATGATCTTTGAGTTCCTTTCCAACCCAAAGCATTCCATGACTCTGTGATTATTTTAGAGAATACGTGGCTTCAAGAGGCTGCAGTGTTCACTTTTTATTAAAAATTAAATGGTCAAATTAGGCTTATGTCAGATGTCAGGCATTATACTTAGCAGAAAGCCTTAAGAAGTCAAAGAACTGACTCTGCAACAGCTTCTCTGTACTTAAACAGATGGTTCCAGCACTGCCTATTGCTGTGTTAAATCTTTACGTCGAGCTAAAGCTATCAATAAGCTTTTACTTACAGTATATTATCAGATAACAGAAAAGCAGCTAACGCTTTTTGTGGGCCTGTGGGTTGATTGGGGGGGGTTTTGTCTGTCTTGTGTAGAATAGCAATATGCTGGCACTTCCATAGCACTTTTCATCTGCCATTTGCAAAGCTTTCTACAAGGATCACACTATTATCTTTCTCTTGCTTAATGGAAAAGTGAGACACCCACATTTGACCCATGCACTGGGTTGGTGGTTGACCTCTGACTGGCCCGAAGTCTTCTGGGGCCAGGTCAGTGCTTTGGTCTCTAAACCAGCTGACCATTTCCGCTTTCATTCCCTGTACATGCCTACAATAAAACAATGGGTTTAGTGCATTTCTAACGTGTAACATGCAAGTGACTATTTCTGGGTGGCAAAACTACACTTAGGTTTTGGGGTGGTTTCTTTTTAAATTAGTAAAACGGAAGAGCTACAATAGCATAACCTTTTCACAACCCAAGAGCCTGTTCCAGCCCTGAGATGTTTTCCAAGTGATATATTTCATTACAAGAAATCATAATTCCTCACATATTTTCAGATGGTTCTTCAAGGGTTTCACTATTTCTTTTCAACTGGTGGAACAAAGTAGTACTACTGTTGATAATACCTGAGGAAGGACACTAAGACAGACGGCGTGTGCACACCCGGACAGGAGGATGTAGTGCCAAAAGTGTTCCCATTGCCATTCCCAGAACTGCAGCTCTCTGCTTTTCGAGCCGTTTCCTTGCACTTTTACAACAGAAACAACTGGCCCTCAAGCTCAGATGTCATTTGCGTGTTATGAAAAATCTCTACCCTTCTCTTTCCCCTATCTTCTTTGTGCTGACTGCCTCTTGTGGGAGCAGTTTTGGGGTACTAATGTTGTTTTGTCTTCTCAGCAAGCATCGTATCACCCAGATGTGAGTGAAGAAGTTCGAGAGAGAGCCCTACGCTTCGGAACAGAATGTACCCTGGGATACTTGGAACTCCTAGAACATGTTCTCCTGGTAAGTAGCAGTCTGCATGCATATACTGGATCCCTCTCAAGGAGAATAATCTCTCTGACCTCTTTCTATAGTGGCTGCTAATGACACGTTTTTATCAGTTTGTCACATGATTATGAACGGTTCTGTTATTGAGGAAAAGCAAGCTACAGTCCTTTAGCTCAAACTGCCAGACAGAAGGAAGACCAGAAGTACTTAAATGGGACTGAATTCTGACTCAGATCTGAAGGCAGTATGGGTCCTGACCTAAAAATGGCCTCTGACAAATAAATTAAAGTAAGACGCTTCAGTATTCTTTTAAGGCTCCTATAAGGATTAGACACTCCTTTCCTCCTGACCAAAGAGGTTATGTGATCTTTATGAAAACACTTTTACATACCCTTTGGAGTCCTGATTCCAGGAAAATGAGAGGCACCTAATTTGCTCTGATCGCACAACCCCAAGCCAACACTGCCTCACAAAGAGCTCTTCAACTCACGCCAGACATGACACCCCCAAAGCTCTGCATAAAACTTCACTGCTCAAATCCAAGCTCATGAATCCTGCTGTCAGCTGGCTTTTCTCAACCATATGTAATTATCACATAATACATATCACATAATTCTTCTGTTGCGATCTGAAGGAAGCAATAAGGTGTGTTTGAACTAACATTTGTGAGATATTGAAGTTTCTGGAGATGACTTAAAATCAGGAGCCAGCTTCATGGATATCCAGAGATTTCTTTTAAGCTGACATAATAAAGTCTCTGAAACTGAAATTTGCAGTCACCAACTGTAGATTAGCAAATCCAAGTCATCTTTACTGCTGAGAATACAATATGTCTAATAATCGACATTGACTTGTTGAAATACACATGTAAGTAAAGTCACATTTTTAGAATCATAGAATCATCAAGGTTGGAAAAGACCGTCAAGATCATCAAGTCCAACCATCAGCCCTATGCCACCATAACCTCTAAACCATCTCTAAGTGCCACATCTACCCATTTTTTTAACAGCCCCAGGGACGGCAATTCCACCGTCTCCCTTGGCAGCCTGTTCTAATGCCTCACCACTCTTCTGGTGAAGAAATTTTCCCAATATTCAATCAGAATCTCCCCTTATGCAAATTGAAACTGTTCCTTCTTGTTCTGTCACTAGTTATTAGGGAGAAGGGGCCAACATCTGCCTCACTACAACCTCCTTTCAGGTAGCTGTAGAGAGCAATAAGGTCTTTCCTCAGGCTGAACAGTCCCAGCTCCCTCAGCCTCTCCTAAGACCTGTTCTCCAGACCCCTAATCAACCTAGTTGCCCTTCTCTGTGCCCTCTCCAGCAGCACTTTGATGTCCCTTCTATACTGTGGCCTATACTGTGTCTGACTGATTTCTATTTGAAGAAGCACAGTTTAATATTTGATGCAAATTCAGTTCAGAGGTTTCCATCTTTCCCTTCCATTTAAGGGTCTTTCTCAGGACTGGCATTTCCATGGTGTTCACCGCTGCTGTTTTTTTCCAAGATCAGACAACTAGCACTAGCTTGCAGAACTCTCTAATTCTATTTCTTTGAAATAGTGGCCAACCAGCTGTTAATGACAGAAAATCCAGCAGTCCAGAAAGACTAAGCCTGATCCACAAGTATAAAGACTATAACATCTGAGAAGGAAGTGCTAAAGCTGCATATTCCTCCCACATACTCATAGACTTGCCTGTTTTGGAGAATTCTGTTCTAGTTTTGATGCTGAGAACGTCCAGCCAATATTGGTGGTTCCTGCAGAAATGCAAGGCAGTGCCACTTTCCTAGTATGCATCAGAAGATGCAGCGTGAGCCTTTGCTGCTCCTGATTCATTGGCAATTGTGTTTCACTGGACTCATGTTTTCCTCTCAGCCAATTGCTGTATAAAATAAATTGTTCCCTAGTGTGCCTGGGGAATGTTCCAGCATTCTCTGCAGTCCTTACTAATATGCATTATTACATTTTATCTTTTTCACTAGATCCTTCAAAAACCAACTCCGGAACTAAAGCATCAGTTGGCCTCTTTGTCCAAGCGGGTTGCTGGTGCTGTTACAGAGCTCATCCAATCAGCAGAAGCAATGAAAGGTGAGTTGGGCAGCCAGGCTACGAATACAGCATGCTTTTTCTCCAGAGACGATGACCTGTTATTTTTGTAGTTCAAATCAAAAACTAACAAAAACTGTTTTCAGAATGTTCTAGGTGTTTTGCTGCCACTTACATCCATTCTTTTAATTTCTCTGCTGGTAATTGCTCGTTCACAGAGTTGGTAAACCTGTCTATTTAACTTTCTCCCACTTGCTACCATGGGGCACCAGCCATCTGTAAACCATGTGGACTTTCATGATGGAACTGTCAAGCCGAGCCCTCAAGAGCCACAGCAGCACAAAACAAAACGCAGTATCGCTCCTCTTGAACTGCCTGTTGAATTGTAATTGGGTGATTGTTTCCTTCCCTTATACTCGTGTTTGTTCAGTCAAAATGGAGCACATCTCCTATCATATTTAATGGGAACTTTAGTCTAAAGAAATCTTCAGTCAGCAGAAAGGCATATGAGCATTCTAATCTCATAGGTAACAGAAGGCTGCAGTTAAATATTTTTAATAACTCATTGTAATAACTTTAAAAAAGAAAAATCTGCCCCCCTGGCTTCTAGTAATTTCATATTTGTTCAGTCATTTTTCCTATGCTAGGCTGGAGAATGCTATATTCCTTTTTCTGATATTCTGTCTAATATTCACTGTAGGTTTTCCTCAGCTATTTCCTGCTTTCATCAGTGTACACTCCTTGGAAAAGAATCCAGACTAAACATCTTTCCAATTATGGAAATTCTTTATTATTTTCTTATAGGGCTTTTTATTTTCCCCCGTGTCTTAATGTAGTTACTATGTTTCATGTTAACAGTGATCTACATGATGCTTTTTCCTGTACAGGTACATTTATAATTCTTGAGCCTTTTCTGCACTCTTTCTTACATTTTGAAGTTTCTGTTTTCATTTGCTAACAAGTCAAGCCAAAACTAGATTTTTTTTTTTCCCTAAATGCTTTTAAAAAATCTTTTCACTGTCCTCATCTTTGAAAAAAACTTATTGATTTTTCAGTGCTTTCTGCATTTTAATTCACATTCATTAAAATAAAAATCACCTCTTTATTTCTTTTGTCACTTGCTGCCAGTAGGGAATTTATTTTTTTCTATTCACTGTAGAAGCTTTTTTGGGAAAAGTAAAATTTTTTTAACCACTCCCAATTTTCATTGCTAATTTTCCTTTATAGGTATGTGATATAATTCTGTCTCCTAACCAATTCCACATGGTAATGTTTTTACCTTTGTAAAATGCCTTTTTTGAAGAGGAACTGCTACATTTTACAAGTTTGGTTTTGAATGTTTTATAAATGATACCTGTATAATATATTTTCCCAGCTTACTGACAACATTTGGGTTTAATATAGAATTCATTCATCTTGTTACACCATCTGAGCTGAGCTGCCTTTTTTATGTTTTGATATTTGATATAAAATGCATGTATCTGTAGTATATAGGGATAAGCAGCATGGAATACAGCTCCCCAGGATTACAGGGCCGTGTGCTTCAGCTTTCTTACAGCAATCCTAAATAGCAGCCAGTCATTTTGTGTTCTCCTGTGATTTGGTCATCCAGAGCAGAAACTGCCTTGTTCTTTATCTGGTGCAGTGTTGATCTATAAGCATTCAAAGTTGTTTCCTTTGATGTTTGATTAATTGGACAGGGGTTACCTTGTTCCTGATCCAAAGTGCCAGTAGTCTTTTCCCCAGTCTCTCTTCCTTAATAACAATTAATGTTTCAGTTGATATCTTAATACTACATTCACCCAGACTTTCTGATCCTATTTAAATATGTTTAACAAGGGCCTAATAGATTTATTTCCTCCCCCCCCCCCAATGTTTTTTGTTTTGGGTTTTTTTTTTTCATTCTAGCTTAGTCTTCCTTTGGCTGGTGTACACTGCTCCCCATGCTTTCCTATTTCCATGTGTAATACCCCTTCCTGCCCTTGCCCTTAGTTGTGAACTTAGAAGTTTTCTTCCTGGTTTCCTTTTCTCTCTCCATCCAATTTTCCTTTTGGTATTTCATTGCTTCCCTCAATCCAGAACATGAATGCTCTCTGATTCTTGTCATCCAGAGAATAATGTTGTGAAATTGGAAATAATAATGCACTGAGAACTTCCAAAAATCTGAGGTCACCTCCAGTGAAGTATTCATATTGAGGACTTAGAAAATTTCTTTGTGCCAAGAGAAATGCAAAAAACTCATCACTTCACCACCCCCCTCCCTAAAAAGAAGTTGACCTTCAGATATGTTATATATAATATATATAGATATATATACAGACTAGGAGGAGAGCTCCTTGAGAGTAGCCCTGCTGAGAAGGACTTGAGGATTGTGGTGGATGAGCGACTTAACATGAGCCAGCAGTGTGCTCTTGCAGCTGGCAAGGCCAATGGGATCCTGGGCTCCATCAGCAGAGGGGTGGCAGCAGGGACAGGGAGGTGATTGTCCCTCTCTACTCTGCCCTCGGGAGGCCCCATCTGGAGTCCTGTGTCCAGATCTGGGGCCCCCAATACAAGAAAGATGTGGAACTGTTGGAGAGGGTTCAGAGGAGGCCACAAAGATGATCAGAGGGCTGGAGCAGCTCCCCTACAAAGAGAGGCTGAGGGAGCTGGGCTTGTTCAGCCTGGAGAAGAGAAGGCTGTGGGGGGACCTCATAATACTTGAAGGGAGCGGAGAAACAGGAGAGTGATGGATTAAAGCTAAAGAAGGGAAGGGTTAGATTACATATTAGGAGGAGGTTATCTACAGAGAGAGTGGTGAGGTGCTGGAACAGGCCGCCCAGAGAGGTGGTGGATGCTCCATCCCTGGAGGTATTCAAGGCCAAGGTGGATGGGGCCCTGGGCAACCTTGTGTAGACACAGGCCAGGAGGTTGGTGGCCCTGGCTGTGGCAGGGGGGTTGGAACTGTATGTTACAGAAGCTGCATTGGCCTTCTTTACATTGCTGTTACAAAGTCATTGCCAAGAGCATGCTTTCTTCTATCAATACTAGCTTCATCTCTAACTGCTGCTAGAAAGGAGACTCTGAAAAGCATGCTGTGGATGATTATCTATTTTCTATAACGTGTCATCTTTACCATTCTGTCAGACTTACAACTTGGTCAAGTTACAAACCATCTTAGTAAAGGATTCTGATAAAAGTGGAGTGACAGCTAGTTTTGTTCCCAGTATGGGCAGTATTCCTTTTTGAAGTTGCTTTGCTTACACAGTTCTTAATTATCCTACTTTCATAACAGAATAGTCCTGCTAAATAAGTTTGCTTCTCTCTGATTTACATTTTGCTCCCAGTGGCATAAATTACAGTGGGTTTAGACCATCATGGTTTCTAAAATCAGCTTTCTGTGATGTGCATTCCTTATTTGACACTTGAAGTGAGATTGTAAATCACCCTGTTTGAATGGCAGCTCACAGTGGCACTGAAGTTATTGTCTTTGTCTCCATTAATTTCAGGGACAGAGTGGGTGGATCCAGAAGACCCAACAGTCATTGCAGAGACAGAGCTACTAGGAGCTGCAGCATCCATTGAGGCTGCAGCAAAGAAGTTAGAGCAGCTGAAACCAAGAGCCAAGCCAAAGGTGAGTGTCCATCCCCATTGTTTCTTTGAAGTTAACAAAGCAGAAGATGCATATAGCCCATATATTGGTGTATACTTTGTGGCTCTCCACGATAATGGTATAAACAATCAAACCTTGCATTAGTTTCAGTGCCACTAGACAGTGCAGGACTTAGCCCTGAAGAAAGGGTGAAAAGATGCCTTTCAGGGAGTGAGCACCAGCTGTGAGCAGACAAATTAAGAAAAGCCAAATGTTAGCAATGTTTTTTAAGAGTTACGGTATTGTTACTGTTAATTCTTTAATTTTCTGTTTCAAAACACATTTTACTAATGTGAAAAGTCATTCTCACTTGCTTTCCTTTGAAGACCCTTTGTTCTCATCTGAATGTGTGTAGTATACCAGGAGAAAGCAGCAGCAACACAGAAGGCATTCAGCAGACTGCCAGAGACCTTCAGGATTTTCTAAGATTAAAAACCTAGCATTTTATGTCATGCTAAGAGAGTAGCAGCTTTGGTATCAAATCAGATATGTTGTATGACCAATTTTATTTAATTTTCCTGAAGGAAAATAAAATTAGAGTTCATTGTGAAAGCAAGAAGTATTGCATGTTGCCAGGTCACTTCAAACATATGTCTGAATATGTTATATAAAAGCAGGGCAACTATTTTCATGTGTGCTACAGAGGGAATACACGAAACTGCTGTTACCTGCGGTTGTATGCATTGCTCAGAAGACTACTGTAGCTCACAAAAACTACCATTTGCCTGGTGTGGAATAAGAGGTTTTAGAAGGAATTACCTTGATGCCTAGAATTTAATTTCTTTAAAATGAAAATTTTACATAGTTTTGGCCATGTAATTCAGGAAAGGACTATGTATCTATTCCTTTCTTATGCTGCTTTATAGCTACAAAACTGGTTTCTAAGTACAGCTAATGAGAAGTCTTTCTAAAAAACAGGGCCTCAGAAACATTTGATGTTGGATGATTGTTTTCGGTGCTGGGTGGTATTTTGTCATTCAGGAAGATCAGATGAAATAGTTCTTGGTAGCTTCACTCTGAGGACTTCCCACCCCTCCCATTTCTTCTACTTAGTGATGGGAATAAATTAGCTCATGAAAAAGAAATGCTCTTTGTCCTGCATTTTTTAACAAGTAGATCCATTTTGTTTATAAAGAAAAATGGTCCTTTATAATGAGATTCTACAGAGTGGGGGACACAGGCCGAGTCGGAGGAGAGGAAGAGTCCTCCATCACCTTTTCTATACACTCACTGCACAATAGCATATGTGTGTTGCCTAGTAACCATGGAGCAGTTTTCTTCCAACATCTAAGCCACTCCAGGGTCATTGTAATTTCCCAGTGAATACGGATCTCACACCTGCTCCTCATTTAACATGTTAATTTGAGTATTTGGTCTGCCTGTGATTTATTGGCCTGTTTATTTGTCATTTTCAGAAACTAAAATACATATCCAACTGTTAGTTTAAATTAGGATTTAAACAGCCTTTACATCCCTTTTTAGGGGGTTAATCCCTGTGTTGTAGTGCGCATCAAAGGTACTAGGAAGACCACAGCCTGGCTCAAATGCCACTTTCTCTGCTGAGGCCTTGTAGCTTGAATTCTTCCTGAGTAGGATTTTCAGCTTTGAAGAGTCTTTCTGATGCTCATCTCTTACAACATGTATAGCATTGTAGCGTGAAAGCCTAGACTAGATAAGGAGGATGATACAATTGATTTTTCTTATGCTGAGTCTATGAAATACAGGAATAGTAGCTATTGTACAGTGGGATAGACTGCTGGTCCAGCCAGACTAATATCCTGCTTTGGATATTGGTAATCACCAGCAAGTGAACTTCCAGAAAACTTCTTAATTGGTAATTTTAGAATAATCTACCCCCAGGAAATCCATTAATTGGTGGCTGATTTTCTATTTTGGGGTAAGCTTCTATTACTGGGACAGAGAGTAGGAGTCATTTGGTTTAGGCTTGAAATTTTCATCTTCGTACAGTTTGTCTTATTACATTCTCTAATGAAAAGAATCAATAGTTTAAGGTAGGGTTTTTTCTCATTTGTCCCACTATCTTAATTTTTTTGATACTTTTGGATTTTTAAAATTCTTCTTTCCTTGAATTGATGGTTTGGCACTTATCGTACACCCTTGATGTCTTAGACTAAGACCAATAGCATGAGATGTCATCGTTTTCCGCTACTGGAAATCATCTTATCCCAGAGAACAGCGTCTAATGAGACATAGACTTGCCAACTGCTACTCCTGTTTTATCATATGATTTATATTCTGTTAATTGTAAATTCCAGTTGTTTGGCTACTTGTGAACGTGCTCCTACAATAGTTAGTCTGCTAGCCGACTGCCCCATCGATACCCAGTTGATATCTATTTGTCTTCTGAGCTTATAGCTTGCAAGCACTTTGAGGATTCTCCTACCAAGGTGCTTTTACTCCTCCCCATAACACCAAACACATTCTGTCTTCAAGGTGGGAAATGATCTGTGAAGCAGTGAGATCTTTATTGTGTGTTAAGCAGGTTTTGGCTGTCATATTTCCTTTAAGTCCTGTTTTTCCTGAGTGTGGACTCTTTTTTTCCGTTTCCTGTTTTTGGATGGTCGGGTGTCTTGCAATGCAGACACATATTCTTCCTGTTATACAAATATGCCAATGGCTGTAAAAGGGCACACACTCACACACACATTCACACACCCCCAAGTAATTTTTTGAAGGAGACAAACACCTTGTCTGACAAAAACTACATGTTTCGCTCATACTGGAAAAAGAACGCTTGTAAGGAATAAAGCGCAGTAGATGTGGTACAACAGCAGAGACCGTTGCTGTACCTACCCAATTCTGTCATTATGCTCTTCATGCTTCTACACAGGCTCATGCCTTCCAACGCAAGCGGCTTTGTTAGTCAATAAGACTTCCCTGCTGTTAGCTTTCAGCAGTTTGTCCTTTTTTCTGGGTTTTTTTTTTTCCCCAAGATGAATCAAACCTGGATGCCTTTTTCTGCAGGACTCTGTGTGATATGTTTGATATATTAGGTTGTTATTTAATCCAACTATATATCAAACATATTCCTACAGTGTCCTGCCCTGTCTCCGGGGGTTTAAACATAGTAGAAGGCAATATGAAGGAGTGCATTCACTCACAGGCAGGCTTAGAAGACTTCCTGCAGGCTCCTAATCTAAACTAATCTAATCTGATTTAAAATACATATATGAAGGACTCCTTTATCAGTAGAGTTGGTCTTGAAGGGACTTCTGCATTGTGTAGGTCCGTTTGTGAGAGTGAGCAGCAACTGTGCCAAGAACTGACTTTAACTGAGATGGCTATTGTGTTTTCCATGGCTCAGTGCCGTAATTTATGCAGATTGGCTTTCTCTTTATGAAATAGAAGATGAGAGCTTCTTCAAAATACAATGGTTTGACTCATAATTTTTTTCTGTTATGTAGCAATGAGATTGAGAGCTCATTTGTTCTCCTATTAACCCTGACCTTATTTATGCTACCCCTAATAATGGAGATTCTATAAAAACCAGCTTAAAACATGGTGCAAAACCACCTCAATTTTTTTTTTAATGGTTCAACTAAGACTTTGTAGCTAGTCTAATAACTTTGTTTTTTCTGTTCTAGTGACTTCATTTTTCAGTCCAATTATACCTGTACATAGTCAACAACAGCTTATTAGTTGAAGCTTGTGAAAAAAGAGATGTTGATCTTCATGGGGCTACTTGAGGAAGGAGAAACTAGCCACTTTTTCTCAGAGATGTGGTTTTCTGAAGGCACCCAAGTAGCTCCCTCAAGTAATTAAAGTCTAAACTGTGAAATTTTCACGTCATTTTTCCTAACTTTGCTCGTGGAGGCCCTGAACTGACACATGTTGCAAGGGTGCTCTTGATAAGCATGAACTTCAGACGTTTCAGGGCACACTATTTAATAATGGGAATGGGTAGGAGACTTAACTTCTCTTGTAGGGCGTTTTGCTGCATTCAGTCTTGGACTGCTATATGTCCTTATGGTTAAGGAATGCTCTTTGGAGAGTACAGACAGCTAAACATACCCACAAGTGCTGACTGAGTATTGTGCCTGCTTCCCCATTTTGAATGTGCGTGTCCAGCCTTTACATGTTTCACCTGTTAAGCTGTTTTCCTGCTGAGCTTTGCCTGTGCTCCACGGTGGAACTTAGTCCAACCACCACACAATAGCACTGTCAGTAATGCAAGATTTGATCTCTCTGTGCTCCCTGTGATAGCAATCGGTCTTGCTTAGCACATATGTGAAATACTTAGCCCGCTCACTACGCTGAACTGAGTTGAATGGCTACTTTTCTTCAGCCTCTTTTTGGTGACTGTTTTTTTGCAAATCTGAGCAGCCTGATAGATCAAAGTATGACCATGGGCAGTTTATTAAACTTGACAAAAGAGTGATGCCTCCTTTGTAATAAGCAGTACTGAAACGCTTACTTGCTTAAGTTTGAATTCCTGACAACACTGACATATGAAGAATAATACAGATAATATATTTTGTTATGTGGAAATGAAACTTTAGAAACTCTCAATAACAGGGATCCTTGGACAACAATAAAAGCACAACAGTCTGTTAAACTGACTATCACACAGCAGTACTTTTGCTGATCATTTTGGTTTAAGGCTTTAGCCAACTTCAATCAGAGTCAACGAAGTATCTCTTAATAATTAAAAGGAATCTGAATTCAATTTAGTCAGTTTGGCTTTGTGATGCTGTGATTGAAGTAAGAGTTTTATAAATAAGACTTCAGGCCTGTTGCATAAATTCAGTGATTACCACTTCAGGGTAATAACGGTCACAATGTTACATTACAAGCATTGCCAAAAATCTGTGTGTAACATGACTTGTTCACTTCACAAAGCAATTGCTTACAGTCTATTACAAAGACAGATGCTTCAGTTGATGGGATTAGCCCCGCAGCAAGGCAAGACAAATACTGTTCTTGAATTAGGTGGCTTTTCCTAAGGGATAAGAGAAACTTTCAAGTGCCAAACAGCTTTATCTATACATCAATTTTTATTTTCAGATCATTCGGTTTTTCTGGTGTCTGTGGATGCTATGGTTTCATCTCCTGGACTCTGTGTTTGTTATGTGCTGTAGGTCTGAACACTGCTTGATGGGCTATTTTAGAATTATTTGTAATTATTCATAATTATCTTTTATTATTTTATAATTATTATTTCATCAGATTGCGGTAACAGAAGAACTAAACCTGACTTAAAATTTAGATGGAAGCACTTAGACTTGCAAGTGAAGTGTCCAGTTCCCTAACTCAAAGCCCAGTTAGCTGGTGTTCCTAAAGTTAGTTATTTGACACAAGAATGGTGTTGTTACACAAGTTGAAAGAAACCTGTATTTCAAAAGCCTCATCTCACAAGATGGTCTGTTCTGGTATTAGTATCCACTAGCCCTGCTGGTCATACTGCATTGGATTCTAGTAGGTTTGTGCTTTGATCACAAACAAAATACATTCTATTCATTTATTTTGTATAAAAACCAATCAGAATACATGGTTCAGGCCTGGTTCTGTTTAAAATAATAATAATAATAACGATTTCTCTCTATTTTGTTAACTGTTGAGAAGCTAATAAGTGGGCTTAAAAGAATAAATGTTTTCAGTATTTGTTTCAGTGACTAGAAAGTCAGGGAAGTTTGGCATTTTAAATAGCAAGAGACCTCATTTGGAAGAGCTGATCTCTGTTTGCACATGCTTGTTGAAAGACACATTTGGATGACTGAAGTGTTCCAGACAGACCTGTGGAGCTTCGTATCTCCAAGATGACTAAACCGGACCACTTCACAGTGCTGCTGTCTGAAAAATGACAGCTTGTACCAAAAGCTGTTAAATCTATGCACTTGCTTGGTATCTATGTTACATTTCTTAGTACAGATGAATGAGACAATCTGCATTTTTCACTGTTCTAGTTTAATGCTTTAAGACTTTTTTAAGTATTTAGAAAATGCTCTGCCTAGTTTAGCAATCCTGAAAGCCAATATTAGACTGCTACAGAGATAACCTTGATATGGAAAAACAAGAATGTCTTTTCAGACCTGCACTTTTCTGAATGTAGTTTTGAGTATCCCTAGTGGAGGTAATGTATTAGAAAGCTGATGGTAATTCTCTGAGTATCTTGTGCAATACTCCGTTTCATGCGTGAGCAGCCTCAAGGGTAACTTATTAGTCAGATTCCCTTATGCTGACTCACAGCTTTAGTCCACCTGAAACTCCACAGCAGAAAATTGTTGTGGGTCTTATTGAATTTACTGTTGCATTCCAAAATCTTCTGTCTGACTTTGTATATGTCCTCAGTCTTGAAAATACAACTGCTTTCAGGTGAATAATGTGTGACATTGTTCTTTCTTGGTTATAGCAAGCAGATGAGACTCTGGATTTTGAAGAACAGATCCTGGAAGCAGCTAAATCCATTGCAGCTGCTACCAGTGCCCTTGTGAAGTCAGCTTCAGCAGCCCAGAGAGAACTGGTGGCACAGGGAAAGGTGGGTAAACAGGACAAGTAGCAACACCAGTGGGGGAAAGCGCCAAAACTGAATCTAGTCTCTTAACTGTTCTCTATTACAACAGTAGGAAATGAGCTTGGGAATGACTAATGAAAATGTAAATCTTAGTGCTCTTCACAATACATGGCCCAGGCCTGGTTCTGTTTAAACCCCTGCCCCTACAATTATGTTTATTTGAACCTCACAAGTGTAATCAAGTGTTTGGCCCTTCAGATGTTTCAGCTGTGAGGAGTTTTTGTGTTCGTGGGGATTTTTTTCATTTCATGAAGATGAGTGATTCAAGCTAGTCATGCATAGTCCCACAAGGCAGCTTGGGGATCCAAACCCAAATGTCACAGCATACAATATCACTCTGGACCAGAATAGCAAAGGGCCTCATTAATTGTGCCCTTAGTGTTTTGTTGTCTGTCAATGGGGACACAGGCCTACATGCAAATTCAGTACATTTAAGTGGACATGCTTGTAATTACGGTTGGAACCAATGGAAAGAGTGCTTATAGCCTGTCATCCTTTTGGTCTGGTCAGGATTGAGGTCTTTGTAATTAATTTCATATCCACCACTGTTTTTTTTCCTAGTCAGTATACTTTGAAACTTGAAATCTGAACATCAAACATATGTTGCCTGTGAGAACAATTTGTTATAGCATCATAGTTGTTATATAGTTATGGTTTATAATTTAATCTAATCCTTTATTCTGAGGACACTGTGTCATGGATCCAGTCACAAAAGTGCTGTACTATCTACATCAGCTAGGATTCCTGAGAAGCTTGTGCTTTTAGTTCCAGCAGGAGCACAGAGCACTTGTTTCAGAACAGTAGTGATGAAACTGTTTGAAAAGACCGACCATAAACTGTAGCTTATCAATAGTGCATAAAATAAGGTATTATTAATACTAATTGAAATCTGACAATCCAGAAATGAGAATTTTTACTTACCTGCTTTGCTTAGATTATTATCCTGTCTGCTTTTATGTGATAAGACCTGTTCTTACTTAGTTTCATTATGACATACAGCTTGCTTTACATTACTCACCACCACCACTGTAAAGTTAATACAGAATGTATTTCTATCCTGGTACTAGCTCTGAATCTCTCTTGGATAGTTTTGGCTTCTTTGCTCCCGCAGACACGTTTCTATTTGGGTCTTTCAGATTGAGGCTAACAGTACTTGCATCCTATTCCATCCAAGCTCAGATAATTTTTCAAACCACTTTAATCCGTTTGTTTGAGGAAAGCTGTAGCTTGCTGTTCTAACAGAAGTGCACCTGTCAAATATAGTGCCATGTCAGCAGATCTGTTTGGGCTGCTTTACTGAAATTAGCCAGTTGGTTTTATCTGTCACTCTTCTACAGTAACTTGCTGAAAGATGGGGAATTTTTGCAGCAAGTGGCTCTTACTGATAGTTTCTTGCCTGCTTGGAGGATCTGCAAATAATACTGTGGTCCTGGAGGGAAGAAATTAATCCCAACCAGAATCCAAATTTAATGAAACATCGAACTTCAGAGTTGTTTGTGGCACATGCTTTTGTTGTGATACTTCTCACAAACAAAGCAAGCCTTAAGATACTTTTGAAATCATGAAGCTCTAGCCCATTTTCCTTCTTTTCTTTCTTTAATAATTATGAGTGCTCAGGTAATTGTCACTATGGGATATCTTCTGACTGCTGTGGTAGCCTGTATCTCTAGGTCAGGAAGCTGGCATCTAAAATGATTGACCATATTCTTGCCCATAGTGAATGGTTCCAACATGCCCAGTGGAAAGATCTTGTTATCAATATAGGGAAAAATGTTTTGCTTTTTTAAGAAACCTGAGGCATGTGGTATGGACATCTCCCAGAAGAGCATGGCTGGCAAGGCAGGAAGGACAAATCTGATCTGCTCCATGTCCATCACTTCAGCACTGAACAGTAAATGATACTGAATATTGGCTTAGATTCCTCACAGATCTTTTTATTTGGTAGAGACAGTGGGAGATTTTTACCCAGTCACCCAGATGAGCACAAACCAAGCGTGTTCTCGCCCCAGTTACATTTCTGGCATTGCTTGGTAAATACTGAGAAAGTATCTTAGAAAGCAAATTGGTGCAATATTGTAGTAGAAGAGTTTGATAAAGAAGGTTTAAGTGAAATTTAAATAAGAACTAATTTTATTTTAGGTGACTCTTTCCATTTCTGCAGTATAGATGAAGTCTGGGAAGTTGGATCTAATCTATCCCCTTCCACACCACCCCTCTATTTACTCTCTCACATGTGCACACGCATACAAAATTCAGACAGCACTAACTGCACACGTGGTCTACTTAAAATACGTTTTCTGGGGCTGATTAAGCAAGAAAACCTTGAGATCTAAAGAACTCTGGCACCTACTGTATTTTTTTATAGAATTGATTTCTCAGTTATATAAAAATGTCACCGTAGCTGTGAGAGCCCATTTTCTGCTTATGTTGATGCTGCACATAAAGATTTGATTCCAGTCCCTGTTATCCTCGTTATGCACAAACCCGTGTTTCCATTTCTTTAAGAATACAATATCTTTCTGGACCATGTTTACATTTCACATATTACAGCTTCTCTCCCAAAAGCTCTCAAACCCAGGCAGCTGAGGGTGGGGATCGGCAACCAACTGTAGAACTTTGTTTCATTCCTTTAATCTGATGTGGGAAGGAACGGATCTCCTGGTCATTGCTGTTACTGCTGATGCCAACCACACTCCAGTGGGTGAGCCATGAAGAAAAATGGGCTGCTTTCCTCAAATACCATTATTAAGTACAAAGGCAGTGAGGGGACTTTTCCTGTGGAGTTTTCTGCTTTGTACCTTTCTGTAGTGCCAGAAGTAGAAGAGATTCAGGAGTTACGTAAATCCAAGTGTGTTGTGGAGACAGAAAAAGTTATTTTAAAGGCCAGGAGATTAGGAACTACTGCTTCAGCTGTTGCTGAGGCCAAAGTCTCGACTGCAACAATCATTACTCTGGGACTTCTACATGTGTTCCAAGGATGGGGCAAGTCAAGCAGCAAAGCAAGCTGGACACTATGTGAGCCTGCAGATGTGTGCTGGAAGCACACGTACTCTGACAAGTAATTTCCAGTTGGATTTTCTGCTCCTCTGTGTGCTGAGCACAGTCTCGGGTGCAGGTGTTTCCTTTTTTCGTGGATTCCTGTTTGTCTAAAACTGAGTCAAAGTGATTGAGTTTTCTGTTTCATTGTAAACTATCTCTGAACTGTTTTTCAGGTTGGAGCAATCCCTGCAAATGCAGCTGATGATGGACAGTGGTCTCAGGGACTTATTTCCGCTGTGAGTAGCTACTTCTCTTAAGGAAAACTAGCACCTTCTCTGGAGAAATAATACCCTGTGAGAATACACAGTGACTTTTTTTTTACTGTCTCCAAGGCCCGAATGGTGGCAGCTGCAACCAGCAATCTCTGTGAAGCAGCTAATGCCTCAGTACAAGGCCACGCTAGTGAGGAGAAACTCATCTCATCTGCCAAACAAGTGGCAGCTTCTACAGCACAGTTGCTTGTGGCTTGCAAAGTGAAGGCTGATCATGACTCTGAAGCCATGAGGAGACTACAGGTACTTGTATTCTTAATTACTGAAAACCCCTAATAGTGCTATTTAAATGCTGGTTAAATATTAAATGTTATTTAAATGCAAGTTTTTGGAATAGTTTTTGGAATTTTCAGAATTCTGTTCAATTTTTCTTCTTGTGGGATTCTGGGGTAGTTTCCTTCATCAAGGATGAAGTGATTATGCATTTGATATTATTCAGCAGTAGCTATAGTTCACTGCTGCTTGTATTCTTTATTTTTAAAAGATCCTGAGAGATGTAAATGTTGACTGGCCTGTGCCAAGCTGTTGTTTAGGTGCAGTATGAATCGATTCATAGCCACGATAAGCCACGAGAGTACTTGAGCTGAGAATGTTTACTAGATGCATTTTTATAGCTACTGAGTGTAGTTGGTTTCTCTGCAGCAATTCGACCTTTAGTTAGACTCTCAGTAAGCTTGCAGACAGCTAAGCACACTTAACAGAGTTGTGCCCCCAAAGTTCAGTGCTTGATCCAGTCTTATTGAACAGTGACCTGGATAAGGGGACAGAGCATACTGTTAGCAACTTTGCTAATGATACAAAACTGCAAGGAGTGGATGAAGCACCAGGAGGCTGCTGTCAAAGAGGAGCCAAATGAAGATCAACAAGGGTGAGACTATGGTCCTGCACCTAGTGAGGAATAACCCCAGGCATAAGTACAGGTTAGGAGTTAGTACAGGTTAGGTTAGGGTGCCCTCATGGCCGGCCATAGATACCCTGGGGCACATTAAGAAGAAGAGTGTGTCTGGCAGGTTGAAGGAGGTTATCCTCCCCCTTTACCCTGCCCTGGTGAGGCCACATCTGGAACATGGTGTTCAATTCAGGGCTCCCCAGTTCGAGAAAGATAGGGAACTGCTGGCCAGAGTCCAGCAGAGGGCTACACGGATGATTAGGGGCCTGGGCATCTCTTGTAGGAGGAAAGGCTGAGACAACTGGATCTATTTAGCCTCAAGAAGACCAAGAGGGGACCTCATCAATGCTTATAAATATCTAAAGGGAAGATGACTAGAGGAAGGGGCTAGACTCTCTTCATTGCTGCCCAGTGACAGGGCAAGGGGTAACAGGCACCAACTGGAACACAGAAAGTTCTGTCTGAACATGAGAAAAAACTTCTTCACTCTGAGGGTGACAGAGCACTGGAAGAGGCTGCCCAGAGAGGTTGTGGAGTCTGCTTCTCCAGAGATACTCAAGATCTGCACCTGGACATGATCCTGTGTAACATGCTCTAGGTGATCCTGCTTTAACAGGGAGGTGGGGTTAGATGATATCTAGAGGTCCCTTCCAACCCCTACTGTTCTGTGAATCTATGAACTATTTTAACTCAAAATAAATTCATTCCCAAATTAATGATGAGGGGAAAAGCATTTTTCACTTGGAAATAATGTCCTTTATCATAGCAAAAACAGTGAGTTGATGTCTACCCAATATTTTTACTGGTGGATTTGACAAAACTGAGACTTTGCAACTGGCTTGTGCTGAAAACAGCATAACTGTTTTCACATAGCTTTAATGAATAGGTTGGGCTCAGGAGTCTGAGTGTATTAGTTTTCTCTTTCCTACCCCACAAACAACTGCAAACTTTGGGAGAAAATACTTGAACTGCATTTCCCGTGAAGACTAACTTGGAATGTGCCATTATAGAGTCTGTTCCAAAATGTAATGAAACAAAAGGAAATGTTTCCATAGCTTTGGGACTAGCTCCAGACTGAGCAGAGCAAAGTTCAAATTATTTTTCCTTGGGTCATTTCAGGTGGGAAGAGAGTTAAGTTGGAAGGAATAGGAAGCTGGAAATATGGATTAGGGCTGGGGAGAGGTAGGGGGCAGGTTCAGAGCTGGTCCATGTGGCTTGTCCTCCTAGTGCTGGTGTATCTCCAGCACATGAGAACAGGCTGTCTTAGCCAGTGGCCTGTGTGGGAACAAGTGTTCTTGGCATATGGGATGCCTGAGGACAATGTGAGCCCTGGGACAGGGAATTCTACTCCTGTTCTCTCTCACTGCTTGTCACAACACTGCAGGGACTTACCCTTTTTCTGCACATTGTCAAAGCATTAATGTTGTTTATTGGTGGTGTTGACTGGTTTGCTGTTAGATACTAGAGCTTAGGGTTTAATACAAGAACAGCCATATGGTATCAGATCAAAAGTTCATTAAGTCCAATCTATATCCTGATTCCAGCAGTGGCCACTAGGAAATGCTGAGAGAAGCACTTAAGAACAGGGTGGGCATGTGTGATACTAATGTCTATTATGTTCTTAGATTCCGAGCATTTTCAGCTTGGGAACTTCCTAAGCCAGATGCAGATTCTGTACATTTAGTGACCTTCCATGGTTTTCTCCTCTTAATTTATGCAGTCCTCCTCAACCCCATGTAACCTCTGAGTAGAATTAACACTTTTTGGGCAATAGATTAAGGTAGGACAACTGTACCTATGTTTGTCCCAACCTGTTCCCGCTGCTTTAAATCCACACAGTACAAATAGCCAAATTACATGCAAATCCAATTCTGTAGCACACGGGTCTAAATTTTCATTTACAGGATAGGCACCTTTCCAGTGGAGGGGTTCTGCCAAGATTTAACCATTCACATTTTTCTCTTCATGAAGTATTCAGTTGCTCTTGAGGTTACCTGGTACAAAGTAATACTGTGCAGGAGTGATAAATTCATGTCACCAGGCTATGCTGCTGCAGGAGTGTTGATAACATGTTGCTTCTGGTATCTCAGATAAATTCTTCACAATTAAAGAAGATATCTCTCCATAGCATTCCACTGTGCAGCAGAGATTTATCCATGGTAACAGGTGATCTAGGATCCTCTTGCTTGTGGAAATAGCTTTCAATGGTGCTCTCTGTTCCACTCTCTGAAGTAGTTTCTTTACTGAAGCACTTGCAATACATTTGGCAGCCCACCTTTCAGTATTCATATGTATAATTGGGTAGAAAACATGTAGCTAGGTCCCCCAGTCGATCTCTCAGAATGAGTGACCCATCATCCCTCTTAGTGCCAAATCCATTTCAGCCCAGAACTGCTAGCAGCATACCAAAGGAGTCATTTACGCTTCTACATGCAGTACCCATTAAACCATGGACCATTCTTTCCCAGAGCTAGCTTTCCACCACTTACACCAGCTCTTAGGATGCTGGAGTGTATCAAATCTTACCATGCTGAGCCCTCTACTACTGTCACCTGTCTGCACAAGGTATTTCCTAACTAGTGGTCTTTGAGACCTCAGTGATTCAGAAATGTGCCAGCTCCATCTTTTAGCTTTAGTAGAAGAGATGTTTGTTATTTTGTTTGTGACAAGGACTCTTCTTCCATTCATCCTCGTGGGGATCACAGTAGAAGATTCCAAGGCCACTCCTCTGGTATCCTCCTCTGTATCCATTAAACAGGAGCGTGTGTAGGTGGTCATTACTGAACACAGAGTGTGGAATCTCTGCTGCCAGCAGGTATTACAGTAAAGCAAAGATAGCTTTGTGAATGTTAGAACATGGATAGTTTAGTTGCCTTTTTCTTTCAATGCACAATTGCTGACACTACTGAATTTCAGCAAGAAAAGATGTATCACAAATGCTTGACTTGATCTTTTGAAAGCTGAGAATTTTTAAGTAAATAAAAGTTGAAATGTGAGATAATCATAGCTGTATAAGTGGCTAATTTGCCCTGATAGAAGTCCATGCATTTAAAAAAGTATCTTTAAATGTTTCTTTATATGTTTGTTTTCATTTCCTGTTCTTCAAAACAAAAAATGGTGTTATGCATAGCATATTTCCAATTTCATCCACTGTTTAATTTCCAACTGTAGGAAAAAAGACTTGTTTGTGACTTCCCCAACTTCCAGCTCCTTAAATAAAGGAATTGTGTTCCTCTCTGTACCATTAGGAGTAACTCAAAGATTAATTTGCTTTTCACTGGGAAAAACAAAACATACCTTTCCTGTGTGGTCAAGCAAAGATGTTTTAGTTTCGATGCTCGTGTGAATCCATGTTATTTATGTATTTTTGTTCTTACTAAATACCTTTTTTCTTCTCCAAAGGCTGCAGGAAATGCTGTGAAGCGAGCATCAGACAATCTCGTCAGGGCAGCCCAAAAAGCAGCATTTGGGAAAGCAGAGGATGATGATGTTGTGGTCAAAACGAAGTTTGTGGGTGGCATTGCTCAGGTTGGTACAATCACCAAACAAGTATAGCAGAGAAAAACTATCACAGAAATATAGCATGGTGTTAAAATGTCCAGCACTGCAGGCTGGATGGATCTATGTAGAAATCTATGATAAATTACTTGATGCCTCACTGTTAGGTAACCACTGACATACCAGCAAAGTGATATACTGTATGTTGTCTACACTTCTTCATTGAGTATTTATTCTAATGGTTATCATTGTCTGATATATTTTAGTTTGGTTTGGTTTATTTTGTTTCAATATTCCTAAAGCTTAATGGAACACTAGTATTGTATCTATATTATCAAAGAAGTAGAAAGAGAGAGGTAAGAAGTGGTGGTTAATATTGGGGGAGCACAGTGCTATAAAATCCATCATGGATGTATAGTAAAACTATGCTGGTAGATTCTTTTTTAATTTTTTTTTTTTAAAGTTCTCTTTAAGAACCACGTGTGTATATGATAGGTGTTCCTGATGGCATAATCCTGGAACCTGGAAAATTTTGAGCAATTCCTGCCAAGGTCATTGAAATTTGATGCTTCTGTAAAGAATGCTTTCAAGGCCTAATTGCAACTGGTGTCATAGAGAAAGAAATCGTGTTTCCCAAACAGTATTCCTTGCTGTCATCATTCATGCTTCTGTTTTCCAGATCATTGCAGCCCAAGAAGAAATGCTGAAGAAAGAAAGAGAGCTGGAAGAGGCAAGGAAAAAACTGGCTCAGATCCGCCAACAGCAATACAAATTTCTACCCACAGAGCTGAGGGAAGATGAGGGTTAAGCTGCTGAGATTTTCCGTTCTTTATTTTTTGTTCTTTTATTACTTTTTTCCCTTTTTCTTTTAAAGAAATAAGCTAAAGGGGGACAGTACAGTGAGAACTGCTCTGACAACATTCTGGTATGCCAAGCACTTATCTATATAAACTGCCTGTCATAGCTTTGGATGAGCAGAGGGCAATAAACACTTGTTCTTTCTCATCTGGTCAGCTGAGGTGCATTATGATCAAATAATGGTACAGTGTTAGGTTCATCATTCCTGTTCCTTCCTTGACTTATATCTCAGGAGAGAATGTTTCACTTTTTACTAAAGATACTAAATCAGTATTATTGTCACTTTCCTGATGCTTGAGGTATTTATCGTTCTTGACTTATAAAAAATTTATAATATTAATAAGAAAACAGTCAAGAAATCTTTCCTATGATAAGTATCACGTGAGCTGGTGGTTCTCCCCTGACTACACTTGTAAAAAGACCACCAAGATGGAGAAGGACGTATGCTTGTGTGGAGAAACACGCATGAGTGTGGGTTTGAAAATGCCTGTTCTCTTTGAGTGTTACATAGCTGGTTCACCCCAAAACTGGAGGAGTCATCTCTGCACCTGTTTGCACTAGTAGTATTACTCCTTACCAGATACCAACAAGCTTCTGCTTGTACTGTATTTAGGTTTACAAGATGTGGCGATAGCCATTCTTTAAAGAGCTCAGAAAACAAAGAAATAGAAACCTTGTCACTGCCTCAATAATAGCAGGTTCATGAAGGAAAATGCTGTTTTAATTATATACCTCTAATGTGTGACTACTTTTACAGAATTATACACACATACACATGCTCTAACATTGGACTGAATAGTTTGCATTTTGGTTTTTAATTGAAGTTATCCAGTTTGTACTGTGGGATTTCTGTTAGAATGTATGCTATTTTTAAGAGAGAAATGCCCAGTACAACAAAAGACTATCACAACTCTTGGTATTCTTTTAATAATTTCATTTATAATTATTATTTTTTTTAAACCTGTGGGTATTGTAGGAGAATAGAATATTTGATTTCCAAGTAGACCTTTCCTGGGATGTATTTTTAAAAATCTGGACTCTCGGGAGTTTGTTTTCGTAGTTGATGAAATGAAAACATACTCACCAAGGAATCGTAGAGAAGGAATAGCAGCAATCTAGCAGCAGTCTTAGTCTTCAGCTGCAGAAAGGTACGGTATGCTCTCAATATCTCTGTTGTGACCTAAACCATAGTAGTATGAGTGGAATGAGTAACACATTCTGCCTTGTCAAAGAACAAACAAAAATCACAGCAACTTTAAGTAGCAAAAGCTAAACTATTTTACTAAACAAGAGAAACACCATCTCTCCTAACAGCAGTTTCCAACATGCTGCCAACTCCACTCAAGCTCTCTTAAACAGTAATGTCAAGTCTGTTTAGGTCAAAGGATGTTGCCACTCCAGTCCTTCTGCAGGCTGCGCTGTCATTTAGATGACTGCCAAGTACATTCAACTGAGCCTGTTACGGTATACACATACCCACCTAGTTGTCATTGTTGCAGAAATACTTGTCTTGTAGACCCAAAAGTCCACGTCCTCCCCCCCCCAGTGTTAGTTTTACCAGTTTAGATAGTGATACTCTTTTAAGTTACCTGCATGAGACACAATTATCAGGAATTTTGTGACACTAGTGTTAAATATATAGCTAAATTTACTAGAGAATTAATAAATATTAAAGTGTACAAAGATTTTTATTGTTAGTCTCTTCTCTGGTACTGAAGTATTACAGACTCAGCAGAGTTGATGGAGAATCCACAATCATGAGAGGAGAAAAAATGGCAAATTCCAAATGGAATCACTGGCATCAACAGATGCTGTAATGTGTAGGCTTGTGTGCATATGCAAATCCTTATGATAAGAGACGTGCAATTCCCAGTTCTGTAGTTTTCCACTTCAGAACAATTGATTTAATTTTTTTCACTAAAGTCACAGTGAGCAGTGTCACAGAATCTTGATGTTAAGAATTCCTACACCCAAAAAAAGGTTTCCTGTAAATTTTTAGGCAGAAGGCTAACTTGGTGTTTATTGCTGTAAGGCCTAAATAAAAACAGCTCTACTGATAGGGATTTTCTGCTGCTTTTGAGAGGTTCAGCTTCTTGTAGCTCATGGCTCTTTTGCTTTTTTTTACCTGGATAACCTCGCATTCCCATCTCTTTTGGAAAGATCTGCAAAACAGATTTGTTACTGCTTCCATTTCAATCTGTTTAACCTATTATTTGGTCTCATTAAGCATGAGATTTGGTCTCATTAAGCATGATGCTGTCCTTAGCACCATGCCAGTATTTTATTGTAGGTATAATACTGTTGTAATATATTTCAATCAGCATGGTATTTGACAGTTGGAAAGAAGCCAAAAGCCTCATCAAATGCAACTATGTATGGAAATTGTATAGCTAGAAAATTTCATCAGTATGTAGAAGGAAATAGCATGCTCAAATTGTGTTCCAGATATATTTGTTTGGGAAGTGCATTTTAGGATAGCTGCTTTGAGACCTCTGTTCCTGATTTAATGCCCCATCTTATTTGACAGACAGTATTGGTTTTTTTGTCCTTAGCTATGTGCTCCATAGAGAACCACAGTCAGATGAGTAGCAGAACTGAACCACCTGAAGTTTTTTTTTTTTCTTCTCTGAATTTTGGGTCTTCATTTGGAAAACATTAAGACAATACAAATTAATCTGAAGTCTTTCTATTTCAATTTTTTCTTGCTGTTAAAATTTGCAGTACCACTGAAGTCCACATGTGAGCATCTGTGGAGTTTGGAACGAGTCCATGCATTTATTTGGCATGGAGGCTTGCAGCAGGAAGTGACAAGTTGGAGTAAGGGGTGGAAACTAGTTAAGAAGACAGACAGATGTTTACTTTGTTAACTAGTGAAATGGTAAATGAGCTCTGTTGTATTTCACCCTTCTTTATGTGGAATTCACTATAAAGAACTGTATGCAAATTAAAAGCAAAATGCCTCAAAGTTGTTTGTGTACAAACAGTCTAGTGTTATTTCCCCAACTACTCAGAAAATGGTTTGAACATTTTATCATTCGTCTAAACTTTTCTACATCAGAAGCCTCAAAGTAACTCAAGTTTTAAAACAAAAAATTGAAGGCTAGACTCTTGTTTCATCTGTTCCTTTCCCTTTGATTTTCTGTATCTTCATTATTTAATTCCTAATAAAGGGGTTAATGATCTAGAAATCTCATCAACATAAATATGATTAGTTTATGAGCGTATCTTTTAATCAGTCTAAAATGGTAAGATATTCACCCCAGGACCATGGCATCACTACATTTATCTTCCTTATTTTCTTTTAATCTCTGATCTGGGACTTTTTTTCCTTTCCCTTCTTTTTCTTTCTTTTTTTTTTTGGTGCCTTATACTGTAAAAGTTTTGTCCTCATGTAAATGATCACAATTAACAGAGTGTTACCTGCCCATAATGGTAATGATTCCTGAAACCTGCTTTTCTGTATTCACAGTAGTATATGTTAAACATATTCTGGTTGTTTGGCTTAATGGAACAATGCATTTCTGTGGCACAAAGTTTATGATGCCAAAGGCAGAAACTGGTCATGTGAGTTACAGGTCTGTTAGAAATTACGGGTTTGCTTGACCACAGTACCTGCAATGAAGTCCAATAAATTAGTTTAGAGGTAGAAATACCCAGACTGGATCTGGCTCATGAGCTACTCTCCCTTTAAAGCATGAACTCTGCCCTTGGCACAGTGCATCATTCAGTGGAGAGCAATGCAGAGACCCTTGAATGATTGTCCTAAGTGCACACACACAGTGCTGGGTAGAGCCACAGCAGCATACTTCAGTACAGGAGGCAAAATCCCTACTTTCAACTCACACTCTGTTGGTCAGCACTGAGCAGAAGGACCTAGTGCTGAGGCACAACACAAGCAGCATTCATTTCTTCAGTAACTGGTAGTTTCAATCATTCTGGCAGAGTATCCTCTACATCAACTGTCTGGTACCTGATTAAGCCCTTGGATCTGATACTTTTTAGGTAGAGTCAACCAACTCAACAGTGCTGAACTCTGTGTATTGCTGTTTTCAGCCTGCTGCATGTGAGCTACAGGGAGGTCTCCCAAAGGCATGGTAAATACTGTGCTAAACTGTGTAATCTGCCTAGCTACTGCATAAATCAGATACTGCAGAAGAATTCTGTGCTGCAGTGTTTTAGAGAAACTTAATGACAAAAGAATCGGCCTAAACTAGACGTGGCCCAATTCAACAGGCAGCCTGAAGCAACCCTGTGTCCTAAACTCTGGAAATGCTATATACCCATCACATACATACATATATGGGCTTTATATATATTTTTACATCTGACATGATTCAGTTTGCCTAAAGATTATTTCCTGTCATTTATTGACATACAAAGAAGTGCCATTTTGTCATGTTTTTAACTTTTAAAAAATAAGTAGTAGAGACTTCTGTTTTCTCTCAAATTTGGTACATTTTGTTGCAGTGAAAGCACCTTCTGTTCAAGACAGCTTTGTAATTGTATGCTGGCGTTTCTAGGGGGTTGAACTCTCACTTTAATGTCTTGCTTTCCTGTTAAAGTTTTAACCTCAAGAAAGGCACAAAAGAGTTTGTAGGCATGCTGCCATACCATTATATATAGTATTAATCTGGCCAGAAAAATAAATAGTATATTTTACGTCTTCACCAGTAATAAACCCTTGAAGGAATTCCTTTTTTGTCTGCATGTAGGTATTTGTGAATAGCGTTGCACTGGTTGTCATGCAAAAGATCATTTTGCTCCGTAAGCAAAATAAGCCAGAAGTTGTGTCTATCTGTAAGGCTGGGAAAAGGCAGAATTTCCAGATGACAGAGGAGAATGTTATATTTAAAAATCTATTGCATAGACAAAATGGAATGTTTACTTTGTGATTTAATTCAGTGACCATTCAGTATCCTTAAAATTAATTTTAACCACACATTAATATATACCAAAGTCAAACACCAGTTACTCAAGGGTGTGGGATGCTTGGTGGTTTTTTGTTTTGGAGGGGAGAAGGCTAGTTTTGCCTTTGCGTATGTTACAATGTCCAGTGGGACACGGGGAAATGGCCAGCCCTTTTTCAGTGGTCTGTGGGGACAGGACAAGGGCCAATGGCTGCAAGTTGGAGCACAGGAAGTTCCGCACCAACATGTGGGAGAACTTTCTCACTGTGAGGGTGACAGAGCCCTGGGTCAGGCTGCCCAGAGGGGTTCTGGAGTCTCCTTCTCTGGAGATATTCAAGAACCATCTGGACACCTACCTGTGTGACCTGTCCTAGGGAGCCTGCTTTGGCAGGGGGTTGGGCCCAATGAGCTCTTGAGGTCCCTTCCAACCCCTACGATTCTGTGATTTCATTCAACAGTTTTCCATGTCAAATATAATGCTGTGTGTGTATGTACAGTTAAGCTGCTCCCAATTCTGTTTATGAAACCACCCCAGAAACCTTGCTGCTGATCAGCTGCATTATAACTAGTTTGATATTTCTACTAGCAAGGGCTATTTCTGGCATGACTGCATCTTTTTGGTATTCTGTGTGCCGTTGACTACTTAGGATCCTAAAATGTCCACTGTGAGGGTTTATTCCCGATGAAAAGGGTTTCTTTTGGCATGTTCAGCCATAACTGACTGGTATTGCTACAAATTGAAAATATCTTTATTAAAAATACACACAAAAGGTTTGACTCAGAATTTCAGAACTTTCAAAGATGAAAGTTCAGTCATGGTACCAAATCAAATGTTAATTTAGCAGTCTCAGAAGCATTTTGAAGTCTGTGGAAGAGATACTGCATTAGGACCAGTGAGAAAATGTTACTGGGTATTTTCTTAATACAGTTCTTGCTCCTAAAGTGCTTGCTTAATAATACTGGTTGGAATTTTCAATCCCACACGGATCAATATTTAGTAGTTTCTAGGCTGTTAGGATAATGCTTTTGGTTAGAAAAATTGCCTGTACTATGCTCCATCTTCTCTGAGTACAGCTCAAAATCAGTCGTCTTTGTGGCTGTTTGTATTTTGTGTGGTGCAATTGACCAAGTTAAAAGGTTAATGTAGAGGTTTCTTCCAGCATTATAGTTTTTGCATTCAAAGTGCATTGTATATTCTATGTTATTGATTAAAATATTTACTTGAACATAAGTCAGTGAACTCTTGACCTGATTAAATTAAAGAGTGGTCAGATTCTGGGGCAGTGGGTGTATTGTAAGTATGTGCCTTGTACGTTTTCCAGTTTGACAGTAAATGCATTGCATTTTATTAGGGATGTACTGCCAGAAAACAGTTTTATCAGTCTTGCTTCTGAAACAGGAAAGGCATTTATGCTCAGTAACCAAATACTGTAGCATATATTTACAGTATCAAAAAAAAACCAACCCAAAAACCTTCATCAGCAATATGCCTACCTCAACTTGATCTAAAAGGGATTAAGCCCATGCCTAAGAGATTTCCCAAATGACAGTATTTCACTCAGAAAGACATATGCTTTTCTGCATGCTACTAGCGAGAGCTATCTTCTCCATCATACCCATCCCAAGATCACTATAGTGGGTTTCAAGTATTAATAAGAATACTCTTCTCTTGGAGACCATTTCTTATTTGTGGATCATAAAGCACTACAAATAAGTCACTCTTATTTTACAGATGGCAAAATTATGTTGCAGCAAGAGGGATAATTTGTTCAAATCCAAAGAGCAGGTTGCACTGAATGTAACAGCCAGTCAAGTGCCTGTGATCCAAGAGCTAGATAGACCACTAGTAGTCGTATCCAGGAAAAGGTTAATATTTAAATTCCCATTTAGTTACTAACTGGTCTACATGACTTTTTGTATGAATGTTTCTGCACTCTGTCAGTTCCCAAGAAATCGAATGCATTCTTTTTCGGTAACTTTATAGCAGAAGGACTTAAAAAGCAATTGCTTTTAGTGCCAAAACCAACCATCCTTCACTGCCAATGCTTTAGACAAATATCCTGTCTTCCAGAGTTGAACTTAATCTGCAAGAATCTCTGCTCAGTGCTTTAGCTTTGCCTTATGTTGTAACCACTTCTGTTAAGGCACCGGCCTCGGTTCTCTTCCTATAAATAAAGACTTAACACAGCATTTTTCTCTTGTATTTTCCTACAAGAGAAGTGACAGCTTCAATACTTTGGACAATGCTCTTGCAGCTTATTTAAATCAGCGTCCTGCTTTACCAAAGCTTCCTGCAAAACATGATGAAAATCCTGAGGCATCGAAGGCTTTAGTGTGACACTTCTAGCCACAGAACCTGTTTGAACCTCAGAGATGCTTTTAGTCATCTGCAGCTAGGTGAGAATCAGACATTACAAACGCCACAGTAATGATTCTGGTCTGTCTGTAATGACTTAGTCTTTGCCTTCAGCTATATAAGCACAAGTATTTTGTCTCTTCTAAATATTAATCTTTTGTTTGCATTTCTTTATTATAAATGAGTTGAAATAACACCATATTTCTAAAGTGCCAGCAGCATTTCTTGAGATTCAGTCTGGGGACTATGTTTAGTTCTACTTTTTCTGTGTAAATTGTTAGCTAATTTAAAATGAATTTTAACAGAAAACTAACCCAGCATGCATGGAAACATCAGTGTGAAACCTCTAGTAGCTCAAGTGCATATTAAATACTTATGCTTGAGACAATTTTTTTATCTTTTCCTGAGGGGTAAAGCACATTGCATTACTAACAATTGTAATATTGCTATTTATTATTATTTGAGATTTAGGGTGTTGAAGCAATAGAGACACTGTTGGAATTTCTGAATTATGACCTAAGCTGGAGGCATGTTAGAAAAAAAATGGGTACATTCTTCAGGCCTACTTTTGTCTCATGAAATCATTGGAGACTTCAGCTGAATGTTTCTTTCTTTTCTCTTTTTGTTATTGGTTTTGCCAGCATCTACTTTTGCCTTCTTTCTTCTGCTCATGGTTGGCTTTTTTCCTTGAAGGTCAGTATGCTTCAGTGTGTTCAGGTTTAGTCACAGTCATGTTGACCTGTGGAGAAAATGGGTCGTACCTTGAGGATTTATTATCAAAATCAGGAGCAGTATCTCTTCCAGCTCTTATTAGTGTAGGGCACTCAGTCCCTAAAGGCATGAAACTACAATACAGGAACTGAATTTGTCCCCTCATATGTATGGTCAGCAAATATAAATAATCATCTTCTCTTAAAACAGACTTGAAAATCAGTGGGTTCAAGCACTGCAGACATTGTAGGAATAGCTGTACTATGACTTCGAACAGAGGAGTGTTAGGAAACTAATGGAATAGATTCTTCAAGCATAGACTGAACTTTTGTTTTGTGAGATCAGTAGTGATTTTAGCTAAATGTTGGTGTGCCAGCATAACTTTCACAGAATCATAGAATGGTTTGTGTTGGAAGGGACCTGAATGATCATGTAGTTCCAACCCTCCTGCCATGATCAGGGACACCCTCCACTAGACCACATTGCCAAAGCCCCATCCTACCTGGCCTGGAACACTGCCAGGGAGGGGGCAGCCACAGCTTCTCTGGGAAACCTGTTGCCAGGGCCTCACCACCCTCACAGGGAAGAATTTCTTCCTAATATCCAATTTAAATCTATCCTCCTTCAGCTTCACACCATTATCCCTTGTCCTATCGCTATAACTTTCCATCTTTCCTGTAGGCCTTCCTCAGGTACTGGAAGGCTGCAACAAGGTCTCCCTGGAACTTTCTTTTCTCCAGGCTGAACAAGCCCAACTCTCTCAGCCTGCCTTCACAGGAGAGGTGCTCCAGCTGTCTGATCTCCTTGTCTAAATACTGTGTAAAACAAACCAGGCTGGCAGTGCACCCATCTCAGAAGAGGTTAGAACCTATTCAGATCATCTTCCCTGTTTTAAGGGAACCTTAAAAAACAAAACAAAACAAAAAAAACAAACCCTTCAACCTCTTGTCATTTTTCAAAAGTATTTGTTAGCAGCAGGGTTGACACTGGTCCCCATGTGGATTCATAATGAGTAGATTCATAATGCCCACCAACGAAGATAACAGGTATTCCCTTTTATTTCGAGGCTTCTTGCCCTTCTTCCTGCCTGCTTAACGTGCTGGATGGCTCCAAATGGACTAATTGGCTTTGAGTGGAGGGAGAACTAGCACAGAACAGAGAGTTGCCTATTCTCTTCTGGGACTGTTAAGGCCAGCACAGGTTTGGAAGTTGCTTTTGAATTTGCAGAGAAGTCTCTCTAAGTCTGGTGGGTCACATTATTGCAGTGGAATTGAGATGCCAGCACAGCTTTGGATATGTGTGAATGTGTACTGGAAATGGGGCCGGCCAACTACAGCAAAGTATAAACCCTGAGTGGGAGTAAAAAAAATCAAACCTGTAAGCAAGAGGGCAAAACATGAGATAACAGCTTCCCACCTTTTAAGAGACACAACAAAACATACTGCTGCATCTCACAGTGTTGCAAAAGGGAAAAAGCGTAAGGATTATGGGGGTGGGAGCTATACTTGGATTTTCCTGTAACAAACAAGAGCTGGGTTACCTTCTAAACTCTAAAAATGCATAAATTGAGACAGAAAGCCAACCATTTGAGGCTTGTTTCAGATATTTGCTTCCAAGCAGAGATTATACTAGCTGTAGTTGCTTCCTGACAGTAAAAGTGGCAGTGCTGAAACAGTAAGTCAGACCTGGAGTGATACTATTGATGATGAATTACAACATCATGTTTAAAATTAGGTAAACTCGGATGTTTCTTTGGTCCCACTTGATCTTGCGGACAAGTAAGTGGTGGCTTTTGAGATATCCATGCATCTCTGAGAGTACAGGCCACCTTCAGAGTTCAAAGAAAAATATATCGCATAACCAGGGCATATTGAAAGCCATGACTTCATTTCTTAAAACTTTAACAGCTGTATAGGTCAAAGACAAATAACTCATCCCTGGCTGGCCCCTGTAATAAACACAGACATCCATAAAATGCCTGGCATTTTTTGGTTCACTACTTGGGATCAAATTCCTCTGATTCTTTTTTTCTCTCTGGACTGAGAACAGACTATTCTTAATGTCACAGCCCTAAGGAGAAATCTTGCATCCTGTTACAGCTTTGTTTCTACATGTGTTATATGACCCCTGGAAAATTCTACTGCATTAGTAGTATTTGCCCAGTCTCATGTCCAGCCCCTTCCATTAGCATTGAGTTCCTGTTGTTTCATTTGGATTTTCAGAGGAAAAGGCATCTGTTTGCTCAAAGCCCACTTGGCAGCTCTTCAGCCTAACTGCTTCTATAGAGCCTCAGGGACCTCTGTGAAGAAGTTAGTTCCTGCAGAACTAATTCTAGGTGCCATTTCTGAATGCCCTGGTGACATTTTTCCACTACAGAAACTCTTCTGTGATCGGGAGTCTTGAGCTGTCAAGGCACAGCGTTTCAAACGCCAGAATTCTGGAATGGCCAGGAGAGTTCGTCCTGGGAGCCGGAGAGAGAAGCGTTCTGTTCCAGCTTAAGCGCCCGCGAGCGGGCATGGCTCCTCTGCAGAAGAACAGCAAGAAGGCAAGTGTGGATTTCAGACATAGGGAGCTATTTAAATTCACACCATTGTTGATGCAAGAGGAATTGATACCCACTGGTCCTGAATTAGTTTAGGCAGGAAGGGAATTCTGGACTAGTATGTAATTGTGGCTAGAAGGGAGTAGAAATTAACCCACTTTTGACATCAAGAATAAGAAATGTGGCTTATACAGTCACAGGAAGGCTTTGGCCTCAGGACACTTCTGTCTCTGTCCCTTAGAAAGTGTTCCTGAAATTTCTGATGGGAACCCAGTGGTAGGGTTACAGGTTGCTCAGCCTGAACCATCTAAACAATTGCCCAGATTACTACAGTCTGTGGAAGCTGATCTGAGCTTCCTGGGAACTGTGTTCCAGCACAATGCTGTGCTTTCTCCAGTGTATTTCACCGTGATGTGATTCGTAAGTATGCAACTTCTGTGACATACTGTAAGGTCAGATACAACTACGGCTCTACATGGCTGGAGTTAGTGTCTAAGCCACTTCTACTGGCTGCTGTATCTTAAAAACCCTCTCTTTAATATGGATTTCAGGTCTCTAGGTCCCTGCTTGTGTCTACAGTCAAGCCAACTGTGCTGGTTTTGGCTGGCATAGAGGTAAGTTTCTACACAATAGCTAGTATGGAGCTATGTTTTGGATTTGTGCTGAAGGTAGTGTTGGTGACACAGGGATGTTTTTGTTACTGCTGAGCAGTGCTCACACAGTCAGAGTCAAGGCCTTTTCCACTGCTCACCCTGCCCTATTGGCATGTGGGCTGGGGGTGCACAAGATGCTGCTAGGGGACACAGCTGGGATAGCTGACCCCAGTGGACATTCTGTACCATATGATGTCACACTCAGCATATAAAGCTGGGGGGAGAAGAAAGAAGGGAAGGGACATTCGGAGTTAATGGTGTCTATAGTCCCAAGTAACTGTTACACGTGACTAAGCCCTTCTTTCCTGGAGATGCCTGCTGAAGGGAAGTGGTGAAGGAATTCCTGGTTTTGCTTTGCTTGTGAGTGCAGCTTTTGCTTTACTTGTTAAACTCTTTATCTCAAACCATGAGTTTTCTCACGTTTACTCTTCTCTCCCCCACCCTGCCTGAGGAGAAGAAAGCAGCTGTGTGGTGCTTAGTTGCCAGCTTGGATTAAACCATGACACCAAACCATGAACAAATGTATTGGTGCATCCCATTAATTTCTCTGCTATTACAGGTACTACCAACAGAGAATATTTTCCAGCGCTTTCATCCAATCTACAAGTTTTTATATACTTTCCAATGTTTTCCTGGACATCCCTATAGACTGTGCTGGGAGTTGTTTTTATATGTCAACTGTAGCTGATTGATTAAATCAAGAAGATGGAAATGAGGGTATGTAATAGCTTATATGACTCCTCTCACACAGTCCTGGGTGTTTATAACCTGCCTTTCACTGCCTCACAACCAAGTTTACATTGAAATCCTTATCTTATAGCTTGGCCATCTCTTCAGAGCTTTTTTCTCTTATTCCTTCATTCAGGTTATTCACTGCCCAAAATCAAATATAGTCCTGCAGATGAGGACTGGTTAGAAAGGAAGGGCATATGACTGACAAAGCCTGCAGAGTGTGGTTGCAGCAGAGAGTCTCTCTGCTGCTGCTAAATTGCTTTGATGCTTCTGCAGTCTGCTGTATCCCGCAGAGGCCACTTTCCAGCAAAGCCTGCACTGCTGTTGAAAGCTGCGTTCCCAGTTACACAGAGTTCTCAACCAAAGCAGAAATCAAAACAAGAGCAAGCCCAGTGTGGACTCTGGCAAAGATCACCCTCTCTTCATATATTAAAGGGAAGCATTTAGTCTGACCTCATAAAAGAGAGAACTTAAAGGACCCTTCTGCACTTTGAAATCCTACCCTCGATGGCATGGAAACAAAGCGCTGACTTGGGGATTTCAGTAGCTCATTTCATGTTCCGCTTAGCCCACTGCACTTCCTGAGTGTGAAATGGTCATTGCATCACCCCAGGAAAATGCAGGTTATTGGGTCACTGGCTACCCTTATAATCTGCTCAGTAAGGAATTTCTCGAGGGTATAGACCAGTGCCCAGAATAACATTTAACAAGGTCTGGAAAATGATGCCTGCTACAAGCAGAGACCTCTTAAAAGTTTGCAGGAGGTCTACCGTTTGGATGAGTCAGCAGCACCTCCCCCTCTGTAAACATCACTTAAGCTGCTTCCAGGAACCATGGAGAGAAATAGCTGAGAGGGAGTCCAGATGGCTTTGCTTAATCTATGGGCCTGTATTAAATGGAGAAAAATCGCTGTCAATATTTTCTTGAACTTGTTTGCCTCCAGAATGTGTCAGGCAAGCTTCTCTTACACAGCCACTCGCTCCATATGCAGTATGGATGGAATGTCATGCAAAACAGTACTGCCGATTCTCTTGCAAGTGCTGTATACTCTCTGTGTGTGCTGTGTATGTGTCCTTTCTTTTGAGGGTCAGAAGAATTATCTTCTTTCTCTGGATTGTGTACCAGACCATAAAGGATAATTCAATGGCTTTGTTCTCCAATTGGATTGCACCATTTAACCAGGGAATACATTCCTGGATTTAAAGAAGCCTCACACCCACTGGGCAAATGCTGTGACAGACAAGATTCAACTTTCTGACAGCAGAAAAGCACTGCCACTGTAGAAACCCAAATATGTTGTGCTGTGCAATTTCAGGCTCTCTCTCCACTTGCTTTGGTGGTGTCTGTGAGCTTGTAGGCTCTCCCCAAGCTCTTCTATAGAGCTCCTCTTCATTCAGCTTTGCCTTCTCGTGCTGACAGCTACGGTATGCCTGTGTGAATGACCCACTTCTGTCTTTACACTTGAACACTGAGGGACTGTTGACTGGAAAGCATTTCCTGCTCACGTTCATCTGTTCACACTCTCTCTGTGCCCAAAGAAGAGAATTCAGATGATGAGGAAGTGATTGCTTCAGGAAGTGACTTTGGGTTAAGCACTGCTTTTTCATTTTCCATTCATTCCTTGCCTCTGGACTAAACAGAATAGAAAAGCTCTCTATCAGTCATAACTTGTGTTTCTGACATACTGGTCCTTGGAACCACTTAACTTGGCTTTGCTTGAGAGTAGGTGAGAGGGAAGGAGGAAGGGAGAAAGTAGGAAAACTTCATCACCACATGGTGCATTTCTGGGGTATTTTTCTCCTGGTCACACAACAGCTCAGCCACACAAATGCAAAGAGCATTGTTAACATTGCTCCAGGCTTCTTGCCTCCTCTCAAAGCTCTCTTGATTTGTTACCACCTCTCTGGCACGAAGGTTGTCTGAAACATGCAGACTCTTCAAAGCAGGGTTTGGGCTATAGCAGAGCACAAAGACAGGGCCTTCATCCTAGACAGGGAGTGAAGAGACCTGTGATGCTCCTGCATAGCTACCTCACAGCCAGAGCCGCTGTTTGCACTGTCCAGCTGTAGAGCTATGCACTACAAAGCAGTGAGAGTATTCTTCTCCAGAAAGTAATTTATCCCATTTGTGTCTTGCAATGTCAGCTCCTCCTATGCTTACAAAAGCTGCTGCTTGTGCTCCATCACCTGATCCCACACCACTAGTACGGTCAACTTCAGCAAGCATTGTTGAACAATATCAGCATTGTTGAACAGTATCACAGTTTTTCTTCAGGCAAAGTGTGAAACTGCAAATATACTAGTGACCACAACTCCACACAGCATCCTTGTAGTACAGAGATAGATGAAATGTCAGTAGACAGACAGAATGATCAAAGCTTGAAAATATTTGTAGAATAATATTCTGGTTAACGAGCCCATTTTTATAATGGGTAACATATGAGAACAAAGGGGCAGAGGTATGCAGACCATGGAAAATGGAGCTTAATACAAAATTATATATTACATATTGTTTTTTTAAAAACCAATGTAAGTAGTGCTTAACTCTGATTAGAAGAAATCTAAAACATCTGCAAAGAGTTCTTAAATAAACCATGGAAAGTGGGAAGAATTCAACAAATGTTGGGAAACAAAAGAACAAAGAGCTGGGTGGAATTTATGGGCCTGCCTGAACATACCAAGCTTCCCCCCACCCCTTACTTGTTGTGACTACCACTATACAGAAATTGTACTTTCACATTTCATTGTGCAAAACTTCCATTAATGATCTATAGCCCTCAAGCCTGAGAGCTGAATTTCTTTTACCACTGAGCTACAGGGCTCTTGGCAATTTTCTCTCCATTTCTCACTGAGTGTAGATAATGGCATTCATTTTTCTCAGTAGAAAGAGATATTTAGGATTAACTTGGGCAAAGAGTTAATTCGGCATAACATCTAAATGGTCCTTAAATAAAAATGATGGCATCATAATTTGAAAATATAGGTAAACTTCAATGTGAATTTTGCCTCTTTTAACTTATTTAGCTTCCTATTTATATCCCTTTTAAGATATTTACATGAAGTAAATACATCAGTTTACATCAGCCAGTGAACATCACCTTCTTTAAACATACCTTGAAATAGGCCACAATTCAGATCCAGCCCAACACTTACTCAGATTTAACAGCAGCCCAGCTAAGCACCATTCCTGTCCCCTTCTTGTGAAAATAGTTCTTCCCACACCTCTAAAATCCTCAGAAGTACAAGAAGTAAAACTAGTAGCACCAGGCCTGGGGATGCAGGAAACTAAATTATGTCATATACCCCTGGAAAACTTTCCTGTAACCTGGGAAAGGTTTGTTTCATTGTTTGTTTTAAATTAGACAATCTGCCTTCTTCAGGAGTCTAAGGTAAGTAGGTCTTGTGTTTTAGTACAATGCAGTTCAGTGTTTTAGCACAAAACACTGAACTGCATTGTAGGAATGGTCAACAAAATCATTTCTTGGTTTGCAAATTGTTGCAGACATCTCAGTTTGAACTGTTTGCTAAATAAAATCTATCCAGAACAGTATTGTGCAGAGGCAAACACAGGAATTGAAACGATAGACAG